>JAUUDW010627750.1:0-11411 GCA_032361385.1 Panulirus guttatus
CAAATCTAAGCCTTCGAGGAGGATGAGCACTCCCTGCCAGGCTCCTTCTTCTGTTTCCCTTTTTAGAAATTGCAAATATGATCTGTCAGTGAGATGTTTTGGCTTATTCTATAGTAGATCAATTTTTCATGATGTTTGTATATCGAAGACAAAAGAGATATCTAAAATTATGTATATGTAAATGCAGGCAATGAGCCCTTGCTTCATTCATGTGATATCTAAATAAAACTGAAATTCCTGAGTTAATGCTTCAAGTGTTGCTGCTTAATCTTGATTAGATGAATGTTTTTATATAGCAACTACTGTGAATGCAGAAAATGGCATTCATGATATTGATTGATAGATAATGCACTATTTTAGTTGAATGGTTGTTTGTTTATATATTTAAAGTCATGTTAAGTAACAGTTTGAAGTGTTGGTAATATAGTGTTTCTTTTTCCAGTGTTCAACCCATGTGCCAGTAACCCATGTGACTCAGATGCTATGTGTCTTATTTCTGGTCCAAAGAATTACTCATGCATTTGTCCTGATGGCATGACAAAGGATACTGTGGCAGGTGGGTGAATGACATGTATTTATCATGATTTTGAATGTTTGTAACATATGAGCCTTTCAGGAGTGTTGGTGCCATCAAGACCTACCAAATTGGAAATGATAACAGATAGGCTCATGCACCTAAAAGCTTTGATCAACTAGAACTGGCCCACCCATCACCAGTGACCATAGTAGAGCAAGAATGCTAGACATGATTTTAACATTCAGACTTGCATACTTGCTACAGAGTAAACTTTTGCTTCCAAACACAAGACCCATTAACATTGGCAGAGAAGTGATTTTTTTTTTTTTTTGTGTGTGTGTGTGTGTGTATTGAAGGCTCCAGTCACTGACAAAAGCCTTCATCAAGACCAGTCCTTAAGTGAAACATAAAAAGGGACAAAAGAAAGAAATTGAGAAATAAAGAGAGAAGAAAAAAAAAATCTCAGAATGTTAAAAGAAGTGGAGGGAATAGAGCTCTGCTGTTTATTGGTGGAAGGGAAATAAACAAACATCATGATGGCCTACCCTTGAATTGCCATTGACCACTTGGTAATAATATGGTGCAGTGGTGTGCCAAGGACTACATGGCCTAGCTAAAGTGGCGGCTTATAATCACCTGATGTATAGTACAGAAAGTAAAGTGATATCTACAGAAGAGGGGAAAGAGAACCAACACTTCAGTGAAAGTTGGTCAAGTTATAAAGTTGGATTGGGAGAGTTTATAAGATGGATTGATTTGGAGTTAACATTGTCATGTAAGTATTTAGAGTTAGAAGTTCCCATGATGTGAGAGAAGTACTTCTCATAAGGACACATCACCTTTTTTATATAATCAGAACATCTGTTTAAAGTAGAGGAATTCTTATCATGTGAACAGGCCTACCAATTTCTTAGAGACAGACTTAGCTATTGAGTAATGTTAGATTTCCAAGATAGCTTAAATGTAAAGTTGATACTGAATATGTTTATTGTCTTAGAGTGATGGATCTCTAGAATCACTGAAGTAGATGGAAAGATTTTAATTTGTAGATTGAGAAGTGGGAAGCTATTAGGATTTAGAGGTTTTAAACAGAACTACTTTGCATCTGCTTCACTGAGAATCCTTTCTAAATCAGAGTTTATAAAAGTAGGTTCATAAGACCTGACGTAGATTGAGTAAAGGAAAATAGAGTGAATTTGAAAGAAATGAAGGAATGTAGTGTTGAGTGCATTTGGGCATCTGTTGAAGAAAGGTAATCATTAATAAAGCGGGAGAAGAATGTTGGAGACAGAACAGAACCCTGAGGGACACTGCTGTTAAAAAGGAAAGAGGGAAAGGTTAATTCTTCAAATATAACAAAGATGAACCAACCAGAGAGAATGAAAGATTTGAAAGAAATGAGGGATGGAAGAAAGGCAAAAGAGGGGAACGTGAAGATCTGTCAGAAGCTTTTGATGTATAAAATAGGATACCCTAAAGTCGCACAAAGAGGATGACCAGACACTAATAAGTAGGAAATTACAGGTGGATCTCACCTCATAAATTTCAAACTGATGATCAGAGATAACATAGTGAGATTAAGAATTCTTAATGAAGTGAAAGTTGAGGAGATATGCGAAGACTTTGGAAATGGTAGAAGTCAGAGCCAGAGGATGATAGTTGTAAGGGTGAAAGCAGTCATCTTCCAAGAATGAAACTTATAGTTTTCAAGCAGAAAAGAAACATATGAGTTTGCATGGATGCAAGATCAGATCATTCTCTCCAAACATGAGAAAGGATACTATCTGGTCCATTAACCTTGCTTGTGTTCAGAGAGAAATGTTTTTTGGGTTATTCAAAAGATAATGTAGATTGGAGAGTAGGATTACTAGAGTTGCATCAAGGGATGGGATATTCGTCTTAGTCATCTGAAATAGAATTGGAGGAGAAAAGAGAACTGAAAATGATTGGTTTATCATTTGGAGTGACAGTTAGAATGTCATCAGAATAGAAAGTGAAGGATAGGTAGTAGAGCAAAAGTTGTTGGAAAATATTCCAGGCCAATGACCAGAGAGTAGAAATGTCACACTTCCTATAGATAAGAGAATGGTTTGACTCAAGCATAACATAATTTCAAATAGAGATGAAAGCTGTGTGTAGGTTAGAAGGAGAGATTTTCCAGGAATGGTTAAGCCATGGTTTAGAAGGAATAGCCTAAAGACCTTGAGAGGTGGCTTTTATTGGCCTTTAAGGCCTGACTCTGTTACCTTTGGATCCTTCTCTGATCCCGATACATTTATTGATATTTGAGGTTGCTAGGTCACGTGTTTTGTATGAATGCTGTGAACTGAATGTAATCTATAAGTCTGGGATGGCTTCAAAATGACCTTCAAGGCAAATGTGCTTAAAACCTTACCCAGATTATGAATTAGCTACAGCCAAAATTAGGAGCCTCTGGGTGCTGCATAAAGGTGTGTGAACTCTGAACCATGAAAGATGGCTTTTATGGCCCAGTTCTGGTACCCCTGGATCCTGCTTTTAATCCTGAGGTATATTTTTTATAATTTGAGGCTGCTAGTTCACTTGTTCTGAATGAGTGCAATGAACTAAGGTAAATCTGTATGTTGCTATGGCCTTTAGTGGTATCATAATGGTTTAGTGGTATCATAATGGCCTTTAAGGCCAACATGTAGAAGCTTATAAGCTTGCCAAAATTTGGAAAAAACCTACACTCAAAAGTTAGGGCCTCTAGATGCTTGAGAGGTGGCTGCATTAGCCTTTTGAGGCCAGACTCTGGTACCATTGTATCTATGCTGTGTTTGATCATAATTTGAAATTGCCAGTTTGCCTATTTAGAATGAGGGCTGTGAATTAGATTTAATTTATAAGATTAGGATGGCCATTAATGGCCGCAAAATAGCTTTCAAAGCCAATATGCGGTAGCTTAAAAGTTTTCACAGATTCTAAGGTACCTGCAATCAGAATCTCAGGCCTTTGATTACTACATGAAGCTGTAGTATATCTGAACCTTGAAGACTGGCCTTTATTAGCCTTTAAGACCAGACTCTGCTACCTTTGGATACTGAATTTGATCTTGAGGTACCTTCATCATAATTTGAGGCAGCTAGGTCACCAATTTTGAATGAATAAAGTGAACTAAGTGTGATTTATTAGGTTTGGGTAGTGTCTAGTGGCCTCACAATGGCCATTGTAGCTTAAAACTATGCACAGATTTTGAAGTACCTTGCCCAAATTTTGAAGTACCTACACCCAAAATCTGGGGCCTCTAAGAGCTACAAGGAGCTAAAGTGAATGTGAATCTTCAAACATGGCCTATGTTGGCCTTTAAGGTTAGGCTCTGGTATCTTTCATTTTCACAGTTGATTATGCAATACCTTCATTATAATTTAAGGTTACTAGGTCACTTATTTTGAATGAGTGCATTGGGCTAAGTGAACTGAATAGTGCTAGGTGTCCCCAAAACAGCCTTCAAGGTCAGTGTATAGTAAGCTAAACCTTGCTTAGTCACTGATGTACCTAAACCCAAAGTTCAGGGGACCTAGGTGCCACAGTTTGGCCAGAAAAATATACCAACAAACAAACTAATATACAAACACTTTCAATTATTTATATATTTGTTGTAAACAGGCCTCCTTTCAAAGAATTCAGGGACTCTTGCAGCTTTAAGGCTGCCCTTCATTCAGTAATAGGGACTGATGAACATTTCTGAGTTTAGAAATTCTCTAACAATACTGCATCTTGATTTGTCATGTGATGATAGTACACTCTTGCGAGACGTAGGTTTTCATGTGCAGTGTAGCTATGAGCAGGCAGAGTCTGGTAAAGCTGTGGGATTGAGAGCTAAGGAAGAGGTATCACTGCTGCTGATGAAGGAGTTTTGGGAATGTGTGAAAGAGTGCAAGGAAGTGAACCCCAGACTGATGTGGGTGAAATATGAAAGTGGATTACGAGAGATGTGTGATTATTAGTGCTTATGTACCAGGACATGGGAGGACTAAAGAATAGAGGCAAGTGTTTTAGAAGGAACTTACTGAGTGTGTCAGCAAATTTGATGCAAAGGATTAAGTAGTAATGATGGATGATACTAATGTGAGAGTGGGTGATGTGGTAGTTGAGGGTATGATTAATTAAGGGCTTAGGGTACCCAGTGTTGCGACATACTTATGTATACATGGATGAGTAGGGAAGCTGGACAAGGGTATTATTAGAGTATGTATAAATTGATAGGTGTACAAAGGAGAGACTCTTGGCTGTGAATGTGCTGAGAAGGGCAGGTGGTGGGATATCTGATCATTATTTGATGATGATGAGGATATGGTCTTAGGAGGTTTAAGAAAGATAGGAAATGTTATGGGTGGGAAGAGGGTTGTGAAAGTGAGTGAGCTGGGGAAAGAGGTTTGTGAGAAGTTTCTGGCATGCAGAAAGTGGGAGGTGAACAGAGGAAAAAGAGGTGAAAAAATAGTAATGAGTTGTAGGATGAGGAACTTAAGTTGCCACTGAAAGAGAAAAAGATGTATGGGCATTATTTGCAAGGAAGAATGCAAGTGATTGGTAGATGTACAAGAAAAAGCTGGAAGAGGTTAAATGGAAGGTGCTGAGACTGAAAAAGGGGGTGAATAAGAGCTTAAGTGAGTGAATATCAGTATCAGGAAGAATAAGAAAATGTTTTGGAAGGAAGTTGGTAAGTGTGACAAAACAAGAGAAAAAAGGGAACATTGGTGAAAGAGGCAAGGGGGGAAGTGGTAACAGGTTGAAATGAGGTAAAGAGGAGTTGGAGTGAGTATATTCAAGGGTTGTTTGATGATAGGGTGGCAGATGTAGGATATTATACATATGGAAGTACATGAAGTGAGAGTCATGAAAAAAGGTTTGATGAAAAGAGAAAAGGTGGTGAAAGTGTTTTGCAAGAGGAAGTGCAGCAAAGTGGCTGGAATGAATGGGATTGCATTTGAATCTCCTAAGAAAGGTGATTGGGTTGTTGATTGGTTAGTTAGGATTTTCATTGTATGAATGGCTCATGACGTGGTGCCTTAGGATTAGTATAATACCTGTATATTGCCATTGTTTAAAGTTAATGGGGACAAAAGTGAATATTCAAATTACAGTAGTATAAGTTTGTTGACTGTAGTTGGTGAATTGTATGGGAGAGTGGTAACTGAGAGGCTGGGGGTATGCACTAATTGGGAAGGAACATTGTAGTTTTAGGCATAGTAGAGATATTTGGATTAGCTGTTTTCTTTGAAGAATGTGTCAAGAAATACTTACAGAAACAAAAAGACTTGTATGTGACATCAGTGAAGAGTTTTTATCAAAAGAATAAGGCATGTGTGTGAATAAGAAGAGCGGAGGATGAGTGGTTTTAAGTGAGGATGGGTTTGTGTCATGCATGTGTGATGTCAGTGGCTGTTCAATATGTTTATGGATGATATGGTGAAGGAAGTGAATGGAAGGATCTTGGAGAGAGGAGCAGGTATGCATCTTGTTGAGAGATGGGGAATCTTGAAGTTGTTTGTTGATGACATGGCACGGGTGAAAGATCTGAGTGAGAAACTGTAGAATCTGGTGTCTCAGTTTGGGAAGGTATATGATATGAGAAAGGTGAAAGTAAATTTGAATAGAAGGAAGATTATTAGGTTTAGCAATGAAGAGAGACAGGTAATTTGGAGGGTGAGTTTGATTGGAGAGAACTTGGAGGAAGTGGAGTGTCTTAGATACCTAGGAGTGGATATGGCAGCAAATGGAACAATGGGAGCTGAAGTTGGCCTTGGGGCAGATAAGGGGACAAAGGCCTTAGTCACACTGAGAAATGTATGGAGAAAGAGGTCACATTTTTTTTTTTAGAGCAAAGATGGAATGCTTAATGGCACAATAGTCCTTTCATTGCTGTATGGATGCATGGATTGAGCCTCAAGCAAAAATATAAAGAAAAGGGTAGATGTATTGGAAAATGAATGTTTAAGGACAATACGTGGTGTGAGGGGAGCTGATCAAATAAGGTATCATAGGGAAAGAGAGGTGTGATAGTAAGGGGAGTATGTATGAGAGAGCTGAAGAGAGTCTGCTAAAATGGTTTGGATAAGTGAGGAGAGGCTAACTAATGAAGGTATACATGTCAGAAGTGTAGGGAACAAGAAAACGGGGGAAACCAAGGAGGAAATGGAAGGATGGAGTGAAAGATGCTTTGAAATTTTATGGTCTGAACATGCTGGGGGGTGTAAGGCATGCAAGAGGTAAGGCAAAGTGGAGCAATTTGGTATATAGGGAATGATGTGCTGTCATTGAGCTGAGCCATAACATACGAAACAGTCAGGGACACCATGGAAAGTTCTGTAAGGTTTGGTTGTTGTTAGGGGACTGGGGCTTCAATGCATTATAAGTAACAGCTGGAGTGTGGATTTAAGCAGATGTGATGTGGGAAATGGCAAATATGTAAATATATGTAGGGGTAAAAAACAATAAAGAAAAAACAAATAGATACTTGATAGCTGATGATGATCAAGTAAGATTACCATTGGGGCCCATAAGCCATGGTTTAAGTAAAACCCCATAATGAGAACATTATTGGCCCAGCTAGGTCAATGGACTGCCAGGCATACTGTGACCACTCATTTTCCTGTAGGCTAAGGAAAGGCTGAGAATATTCTTACATTTAACATCCAATTCTAAAAACAGCGTTAGAGATATCATGGCTTGCATGCTTACACGCTTGCTAATAATAACTGAAACACTCTAATTTATAAGTGTAAGGGAAATTTAGTTAATGTGCAGAACACTTCGAAACAAGCAATACACTGCAATTCTAGCTGCACAGCATAGTACTGACTGGCGGCTCTGCTCAGTCTCTGGTGATAAAAGCTCACTTAAAGGAGGATCAACTGGTTACACAAGTCCTTCCAGTCAATTTGGTCTGTACATGCATGGGGATCTGGGCATGCAGCAGTCCTTTCTAAGCGATGGCCCATGTTCCTCAGTTCAAGTCAGCCTGTACATGTGCTCTTCACATGCAGAGCCATGTGCCCAATGTACATCTTTGGTACAGCTCACTGTTTCTGTCCACACACTGCTAAGATTCCCCTTAGGCCAATGCTGGCACGCTGCCCCTACTGTTGTTCTACCCCAACTCTTTCTTGGGATTGTAGTAGATGTGAACATTATGCCCCACGGATTTAGGCAAACTGTCTTGTTTCTGTGCTGACCTGATGCTCAGTGACCCTCATCTCTGTTCGGCTTAATGTAGGATGCCATTTGTTGTAATACTAAGGCAATTATTTCAGTTTCCCTGGTTAATTACTCCACTAATTCACTTTTTAACTTTTCCACACTCAGTACATTTTCATTGTCTTATTAACTTTCACTATTATGGTACTTCCAATCTACAGATTTTTTTACTACTAACTAGACAATTTTACGAGAATATCCTTAATCAGTAATCTCTAGATGCGTGAGTGAGGCGTGGGGTGACCTCAAGCTGTCATGTTACATAACCCTGGTGACACAAGCCGCTCTGAGGTAGGTCTAACGTTTACACACACACACACACACATACACACACACACACACACACACAAGGTTCTTATTTCCCAGCCTGTTCCGTCTTGTTATGGTGACCCCTCCTTCACAGTAAGTCACTGTTCCACCTGCAATTGCTTTTCTGTCCTTCATCCTCTATCCTGATTCTACCCCCATTCAATATCCCTCATGACTACCTGAACTTTGCCCACACTTCCCTACTGTCTAGTCTATTTTTTGAAGTTCTTCAGTACAGCAATTATGCCTAGAAATTAACTGTGCTCTCTCCTGTCCCAATCCCTTATTGAAGGGATGCCAGACCGACAATTATTCCATTCCTTACCCATCATCCTGGTGCCACATGCACCTCAATCCTGTTCCACAGCCTGCTTGGATGAAGTCACGGCTATATCCTATCAAGCCCTGTGACCCATTTAGAAATGTTTAACTCATTTTTCGAGAGAAGTAGACATAATGACCATTCCCATAGCAAGTTACCACCTAATACGCCGCAGTCCTAACTACCATAAGTCATTCCCATCTCACACCGCATACCCTGTCCTACACTCCTGTCTCTCACTACCCTTTCTCATCTCCTTGCTTCTGTCATACCATCCTCCCTCCATATCTGTTCCCCTAGTTCCCCCATTACATCACCATCATGCCATCTTTACTCACAGCTGGCCATAGCATACCATACCATGGACAGTGTTTCCTTTACACAAACCGTTGACAGACAGCTACTCTCCCCTTCTCCCAACCCTGTACAGCCCCATTGTTAACCTCCACACCGAAGACTCTCTGTTCCAACACATGGGTGGGAGTGAGTGCTGACTCCACCTTGCCACTGCCACTCATCATCAACCCCACATGGTGACCAACACCATCATTGCTGATGTTGCCATCAGATAATGGCTTATATGATTCGTATCCAAGCCTCCATCTTCTAGTATCCTACTGATTGTGAGAAGTTTACTCAAAAACCATGCTCTGCCATCAATTGTAAGTGTAGAATGAATTAAAGAAAAAAGACAAGTAGTTACTTGATATGTGATGATGATCAAGTAAGATTATCATTGGGGCCCATAAGCCATGGTTTAAGTAAACCCCTTAGTAAGAACATTAATGCACAACTAGGCCAATGGCCTTCCAAGCATTCTGTGACCACTCATTTTCCTGTAGGCTAAGGAAATGCTGAGAATGTTCTTACATTTAATATCTAATTCTAAAAACAGCAGTAGATATAATGTGGCATGCATGCTAGCACGCCTGCTAATAATAACCAAAACTCTAATCCACAATTGTAAGGGAAAATTAGTTAATGCACTTATCAAAACAAGCAATACATTGTAATTCCAGCCATGCAGCATGATACTGACTAGCAGCTCTGCTCAGTCTCTGATGATAAAAGTTCACTTAAGGGAGGGATCAACTGGTTACACATGTCCTTCCAGTCAATTTGTCTGTAAATGCATGGGGATCTGGGCATGCAGCAGTCCTTTCTAAGTGATGGCCCATGTTCCCCAGTTCAAGTTGGCGTGTACATGCGCTATTCACAAGCAGCGCTATGTGCCCAGCGTACATCCTTGGTAAGCTCACCATTTCTGTCCACACACTGCTAAGATTCCCTTTAGGCCCATGCTGGCACACATTCCCTACTGTTGTTTTACCCCCATTCTTTCCTGGGATTATAGTAGATGTTAGCATTATCGCCCCCGGGTCTAGGCAAACTCTCTTGCTTAGTGACCCTCATCTCTGTTCTGCTTAATGTAGGATGCCATATGTTGTAATACTCAGGCAGTTATTTCAGTTTCCCTGGTTAATTTCTCAACTAATTCACTTTTTAACTTTTCCACACTCAGTACATTTTTGTTGTCTTATTAATTTTCACTATCGTAGTACTTACAATTCAAATTTTTTTTCACTGCTAACTAAACAATTTTACAAGAATATCCTTAATCAGTAATCTCTTGATGTGTGATTGAGGCGTGGGGTGACCACGAGCTATCATGGTTCATAACCCTGGCGAAACAGGCTGCACTGAGGTAGGCCTCATGATTTCGCACACACACACACACACACACACACACACAAGGTTCTTATTTCCCAGCCTGTTCCATCTTGTTATGCCCAACCCTTCCTTCACAGTAAGTCACAGTTCCACCTGTGACTGCTTTTCTGTCTTCATCCTCTATCCTAATAATTCCCATATTCAGTATCCCTCATGTCTGCCTGAACTCTGCCCACACTTTCCTACTGTCTAGTCCATTTATCGAGGTTCCTCAGTACAGCAGTAATGCCTAAAAACTAACTGTGCTCTCTCCTGTCCCAAGCCCACATTGAAGGGATGCCAGACCAACAATTATGCCATTCCTTACCCATCATTCTGGCGTCACCTGAACCTCAATCCTGTTCCACAGTCTCCTTGGCTGAAGTCTTAGCTATACCCTATCAAGCCCTGTGACCCATTTACTAATGTTTAACTCATTTTTCGAGAGAACTAGACATAATGACCATACTTATAGCAGGTTACCACCCAATACACTGCAATGCCAACTACCATAAGTCATTCCCTTCTCACACCACATACCCTGTCCTACACTGCTGTCACTCACTAAACCCTTCTTATCTCCTCAGTCTTCTAGCTTCTCATCCTCCTCCATCTCTGTTCCCCTAATTCTCCTCTAATACGCACCATCATCCCATCCTTTCTCACAGCTACCCATAGCGTCCTCTACTGTGTCGGCAGCAAGCTTCTACCTCTTGCTCCGCAACGAGGCCTCTTTGTCCCAGCACCTGGGTGGGAGGGAATGCTTGGTCAGCGGATTCCACACGCTGGCCTTATTACGTGCCGCATGCTGACCAACGCTATCGCTGCTGGTGTTGCCAAACAGATAATGGCTAACAAAATTATCCACGCTTACATCTTTCCGTACCCTACAGATAGTGAGTAGTCTGCTCAGCAACCACGCTCTGCTACCACCTGTAAAAAGGGTGAAAAATAATAAGAAATATATATGAAATGTATAACGCACAAAAAATGGGGGAGAATGAAAAAATATATAGAAAGATTAAAAAAAGAAAAGATGAAACTCTCACTCCCTCGATGTGGTTATGTTAAGCTTGACACTGCTTTTTGGAAATTATTATTATTACTTGATAGGTGTTGATGATCAAGTGAGATTACCATGGGGGCCTATAGCCTTGGTTTAGTTAAAACACCTTAATAAGATATTAATGACCCAACTAGGCCAATGGACTGCCAAGCTTCCTGTTGACTATTCAGTCTGATAGGCTACTGAAAAATGAATAATCTTATACATTTAATACTAAACAAAATGGCATGAATGCACATAATGTAATAACTAAATGTGCGAGAACATCT
>JAUUDW010627793.1:0-27521 GCA_032361385.1 Panulirus guttatus
GTTTCTTTCCTCAAACATACTACCTGTCTCTCCTTTCTTCTCATCTTGGTTACATCCACACACATTTAGACACCCCAGTCTGACCCTTTGAGGAGGATGAGCACTCCCTCCCTGCCTGGCTCCTTCTTCTGTTTCCCCTTTTAGAAATTGAAAATATAAGAAGGGTAAAGTCAGAGGTTGTTGAGAGGACAAGAGTTAAGGAAGGAGTAGCACTACTTCTAAAGCATTAGTTGTGTAGTGTGTGAGAGAGTGTAAGGAAGTAAATTAGTTGTGTAGTGTGTGAGAGAGTGTAAGGAAGTAAATTCTAGATTGATATGGATAAAAGAAAGTGGATATTGAGAGATGGGTGATTAATGATGCCTTTGCACTTGGCCATGTGAAGAAAGACCAGTAGAGGCAAGTGTTTTGGGTGCAGCTGAGTGAGTGTGTTAGTAGTTTTGATGTACGAAAACAAATATTAGTGATGGGTGATTTAAATGTAAAGGTAAGTAATGTGGCAGTTGAGGGAATACGTGGAGAACATGGGGTATTCAGTGTTATTTATGGAAATTGTGAAAAGCTTGTGGAGATGAATGCTAACAATAGACTGGTGATTGAGGATTCCTAGTTTAAAAAGGGATATACAGAGCTGACAATCATTACGTTTTTGCCGTATGTATTACATTTCTTTGAAATGATTACGGCAGTACAATTTCTTTTAGTGAAATACGTTTTTTTGAAATCCTGGTTGTATGTTCATGTATTGTACATGCATTGTGTATGTAATGTATGGGAAGTTCACAGGGTGCACTGTTCAGTATATAGTGTATGTTTTCAGTGCGCACGCAGGTACTCATTCAGTGTACAAAATATCAGTCGGACATCGGTCATTTTCTGACTGTTTTGCAGAAATGACCTCACAAATTGTTGCACAGTCGGTCTTACGTCCGATCATATCTTTAGTTTGTGTAACCAGGCTATTCCTGCTCCTAGGCCAGGACCTCTTGAGGCTTCAGAAAGTCACACAAAATTATCATGTACAGAAGTGGATAAGAAATTACTAGCTCCATTCCATATATTGCTGTTCTTCAAAGGAGTAAAATTTGATTTTCTAAAATTTTCTAGCAGTGACAGATGAATAGTAACAATGAAAATTTTGCTAGAAGAACCAAATCCTCAGCATGTAAGTTACATCATCACTTCACTTTATTTGGGTCTCGACCATTAATTAGCGGGGATGAAATGAACTACTATGCCCAAACCTGATCCTTTCCTGCAAAATTTAGTGTGGCCATACTCTAACAAACCAGTGAAAATGTTCATATTAATATTACAAATGCAAAATCATGTCTATGTAAAATATTTATAAAGGAATATGATAAAGAAAATCAATTAGACAATGACTAATTCATAATGGAAGAGTTTGAAAAAAGAGGTCAAAATGTTACAGCCATCTTCCACGTGGGAAAACTTGGTCCTCATGTTTTGATGTTTTGGCTTGCCATCATTCGTATCGCATATCGTGCTGTGCATCATCAAGCAAGTAGATGGTGAGTTGGAGAAGAGCGAAGTCACTTCATCATGGCATCAATTTCAGGTATAAAATCGAGCAGGAAGAAGCAGATTTTTGGTTGGAATACACCAGGAAGTGACTCTGCTTTGTGCAATCGAGAAAGGATGAATTTACCGCATGATGTCAAGTTTGTGCTTTGGATTTTAGCATTGCACAAGGAAGAGTGAATGACATTCAGACTATCTACATATAGATAAATGAATGGAGGTAACAGGTTGAGCACTGGACAACACAATTTCCTGTATTGAAAGTGCAGCCTGTATTATGTGTGGTAGTAAGTTTTGTTTTGCAAAATTCCTTTTTTTCTTAACTCAAAATTTCTTATTTTTGCCATTTGTGTTCCTTTTTTTTGTATGACAAAGTTGGCAGCTCTGGATATACACAAGTATATATGTGTGAGTCAGAGAGATGGTCACTGGGCATTATTGAATATCATTTTAATTGATAGGTATGTAAAAAAAGAGACTTTTGGATGTAAATGTGCTGAGAGGTGCAGCTGGTGGGATGTCTGATCACTATCTTGTGGTGGCAAGGGTGAAGATTTGTATAAGTTTTCAAAAAAGAGGAAACAATGTCGGGAAAAGAGAATGGTGAGAATGAGTGAGCTTGGAAAGGAGACTTGTTTGAAGAGATACTGGAAGAGATTGAGTGTAGAATGTCAAAGGTGAGAGTAAATGAAGTGATGACATGTGCAAGAGATGCATGTGGCATGCGATAGGTGGGAGTTGGGCAGATAAGAAAGGGTAGTGAGTGCTGGGATGAAGAGTTTAAATTGCTAGTGAAAGAGAAAAGAGAGATGTTTTTGTGGTACTTACAGGGAAGGAGTGCAGATGATTGGGAGATGCATAAGAGAAAGCAGCAGTATGTCAAGAGGAAGGTGCAGGGGTTAAAAAAGAGGGCGAATGAGAGGTTAGGATGAGAGAGTAACATTAGATTTTAGGGTGAATAAAAAGATGTCTTAGACAGTGGTAAATAATGTGTGAAAGACAAGAGAATTAATGGAAACATAGGCGAAGGGAACAAAAGGGGAAGTGTTAACAGGTAGTAATGAAGTGAGGAGGAGATGGAGTGAGTATTTTGAAGGATTGTTAAATGTGTTTGATGATAGAGTGGTTGATGTAGGGTGTTTTGGTTGAGTGGCATGAGAAGTGAGAGAGTCATGGAAAGTTGTTTGGATAAGAGTGATGCAGTGAAAGCCTTGCAGAAGATGGAAATACAGCAAGGCGGTTAGAGTGGATTGTGTTGCAGTTGAATTTATTAAGAAAGGGGATGACTGTGTTATTAATTGGTTAGCAGGATTTTCATTGTATGTATGGATCATGGTTAGGTGCCCTGAATTGTTGGAATGTATGTATAATGCCAGTGTGCAAAGGCAAGGGGAATAAGGTGAGTGTACAAACCATAGAGGTATAAGTTTGTTGAGTGTACTTGGTAGGTTGTATGGGAGAGTACTGATTAAGAGGGTGAAGGCATGTACAGAGCATCTGACTGGGGAGGAACAGCATGGTGTCTGAAGTGATAGAGGATGTGTGGATCAGGTGTTTGCTTTCACGCATATGTTAAGAAATACTTAGAGGAATGGATGGATTTGTGTGAGGCATTTACTGAACTGGAGAAGGCATATGAGGGGGTAGATAGAGATGTTTAGTGGAAGGTCTTAATAATATTTGGTGTGGGAGAAAAATTACAGGAAGTAGTGAGAGTTTTTTATCAAGGGTGTAATGCATGTGTACAAGCAGGAAGAGGGGAGAGTGAGTGGCTTGATGTGAATATTAATCTGCAGAAGGAGTGTGTGATGTCGCTATAGCTCTTTCATTTGTTTAAGGTTTGGGTGGTCGAGGAGATAAATGTGAGAGACTTGGAGAGGGGGTGAGCGTGTTGTCTGTAGGGGATGAGAGAGCCAAGGAAGTGAGTCAGTTGTTTGTTGATGATACAGCAGTGGTTATAGATCTGATTGAGTGACTGCAGAAGTTGGTGATTACGTTTGGAAGAGTGTGCAAAAGGAGGAAGTGAAGAATAAATATGAGTAAAAGCATGGTTATTAGATTTAGTAGGGTTAGGGACAGGTTAGTTGGGGTGTGAGTTTGAATGTAGACCAATTGGAGAGTGTTTTAGATAACTGGGGATGGACTTGGCAGTGAATGGAACCATAGAAATGGAAGTAAGTCAATGGGTGGATGAAGAGGCGAAAGTTCTAGGAGCATTGAAGAATGTGAAGAGATAGAAATCATTGCCTAGGAGGGCAAAAGTGAGTATGTTTGAAGGTATTGTAGTCCCAACAATATTATATGGGTGCAGTGCATGGGCTATAGATGAATGTGCTAAAGAGAGTGGATGTGTTGGAAATGAAATGTTTGAGGAAAATGAATGGTGTGATTAAGTAATGAGTGGCTTGATTAAGTGATGAAGGGGTAAGAGAGAGGTTTGGTAATAGAAAGAATGCAGTAAAGATAGCTGAAAAGGGTGTGCTGAAATTGTTTGGAGATACGAAGAGAATGAGTAAGGAAAGGTTAATAAAAAGGATTAGATTTGTCAGTTTGAGGGAACAAGGAGAGGGGGAGACCAAATTGGAGATGGAGAGATGGAGTGAAAAAGATTTTGAATGATCGGGACCTGCACATGCAGGAGGGTGAAAGGTATGTACCAGATAGAGTGAATTGGAACCACATGGTGTACAGGGGTTGATACGCTTTCTTTGAACAGAACCAAGGCATGTAAAGCTGCTGGGGTAAACCTTAGAAAGATATGTAGGGCCTGGTTGTAGTTAGGGAGCTGTGTTTTCTGTGGATTGCACATGACAGCTGGAGAATGGATGTGAGTGAATGTGGCCTTTCTTCATCTGTTCCTGGCACTACCTCGCTAAAACAGGTATAGCAATAATGTATGAAAGAAAAAGAAAAGAAAATAATGAGGAAGAGTTTTGAAACACTTCACAAGCAAAATTGAGGATGTGGAACATATGAACCACCATGAAAAGCTGGAAAAAATGGAACTATAGAGCCTAGAAAGAATAGAGAAAGACATATTAAAATCAGTGCATGGTAAGAAATTGAAGGTATAAAAGGAAAACATATTGAACCAGAAAGCATCTCAGCTGTGGAGATATAGAATTATTAAATCTACAGGAGTACCATGGTATTTACCAAAGATAATTTGGACAAAAATATTTGACAGCCATGAGAAATGAAATATACATGGAACAATGAACAGAAACATTTAAAAGAAAACTTGACATGTGGATGATACCTCTGTCAGAAGAACCCTAAATAGATGATTATGTAATGCAGGTAGCAGTAGAAAGGAACATTTTTATTCATCAAGCAAGATGTGCAGTAAGTGGTACATGTTTGCCCTGTTATCATGTTAAAAGCTTATTGTAGTTACTCTTAGGTAGTTACTCCGTCTCCCTCTCCTCCTTTGTTGATGTTTACTGTACTTGTACCAAAGCAACAGAAATAAATAGTAAAAACGTTTTGTGAATGTTAAATGATATAGGATGGGAAATGCCAGACATTGCAAACATGGAATGGGATTGCATAACAGTGGAAAGATCATCCTAACATGACTTTTGATAGTCAAAGAAAATTGGTTGTTACATTAAAGGGTGTTGGATTAATTTGTATTATAGCTGCTTGTTTGTTTGTTTGGTTATAGTTATAGACATGACCATGTACTTTGCTTAATGGTTTGCACAGAGGCTTTATAGTTAAAGCTAATAAAGCGCTCAGGCTCATTTTAGTATCATGCATGTGCTTTAGATTATTGTGGCTGGACATACAAAGACATACAGTGTTTCCAAGAGACTGTTTTCAGAGATGTCTTTGTCACTGACTCTGCCATCTTATGGTTTTGGCACTAAGGTGGGGATATTCACTTACTAAAACATGACATGCAACTAATATTCATGACTTGAAAAGTCATTTAGGGATGATATCTGTCTAGCTGTATCATCCGTAGTCTTGTTTGCATACTTTTTGATGTTTTTATCCCAGCTTTGCCTTACATATATGAAATGTTTTGTATGACTTGTAGATAGATAGAATTGGAAAATTATAATGCTCTTTGAAATCTTGAGATTGAATTGTTTGAAATCTTGAGGTTGAATTGTATTAATACCCTTATCATCAAATGTGGTAGCTGAAATGAAGATTATGCTAAATTCTCTTAAACAACAGAAATCTGAGAATTCACTTACAGTTAAAAGGAAAAAATATACTAAAGGGGGTATGTCTTACACATAAAACTGCCCTAGGTAAAAGAGTTTTATTTTTGAATTCTTTTTTTGATAGTCCTTTATTCTGTTCAGCATGATCTCTAGGATTTAGTGATTTCATAATATATTTTCTTTCCAGTCATGATTATAAATCTGCTTTTGGGGTTGAGGTGAACTTAGGACTGAGTAAAGCAGACCGTCTCCTCTATGGTGAATCTTTGATGACTCATGCTATGATATTCACTGCAGTAACACTTAATGTAAGTATTATGGAACCATATAGTACACTGTAGCTTTGATATTTTATCTTTTGAATTTCTGTAGAGTTTTCTCTCTTCAGTCAGTGAGCCCACTGTGCATTTAGTGATGACATGGATTGTCTAGGGTTAGCATCCTTTAACCTCCTACCTTTTTTATGTAAATACTTAGGTATTCTTCATCCATCAACAGACCGTTTGTTGTTGGTGTCAGCAAAGGTGTTTGCTCATGATGTCTCTTTAGGCAATCTCTGACAGCTTGGGAATATGATGTCACCAGCCTGTCCAAGTCAAAGTTGCAACCTTTCAGAGCTTAGAATTAGCTGAATCTCCATTGTAGCAACACAGTTGTTTGGATAGTTCTGCTTTTCTCTCCATATTTTTGCATGAATTGATATTCCTTGATTGTTAAGAGTACTTTGAACAATTTTAAGTTTTTTATTTTTGCATGTTGTTGCAGTGAACTTGTAGAATTGTTACACTTACGTTGATTTACCTTTGATTAGCATGATGGTGACCATTTTCTTACCCCCTCACCTCTACCTGTTCATGTTTTTTCTTGCTTGTTCATATGCAGTTATCCTTTCTTGTTGGAGAGTTAAGCGCATGTGTCCCAGGAGGGATAGTTGGACAAAGGTAAGAATCAAAGCAGTAGCATTGATGGATCATTACTAAGGTGAACAATGGGATAGTGCATCATTACATAGTTGTAGACACTGACTAGGCAATCAGCTCCACACATTGCTCTATCATTAACTATGGGTAATGTTCGAGGAGACAAGACATGCCTCGGACTTGACCATTGAGGGGGAGGGGAGTGTTTTCATTATTTTTTTTTCTCCATTGTTTGCTGTTTCCTGCATTAGTGAAATAATGCAAGGAACAGACTGAGAAAAGGCCTCATTTGCTCATATCCATTCTGTAGCTGTCTTGTGTAATGTACCAAAACCACAACCTCCTATCCACAACCAGTGCTAGGGACTTTTCTTTGGTTTCCTGCGACTGTCATATACCTTCCTTCAGTCTATTTACAGCACATTGTCCCTTGTATACCACATCGCTCTGGTTCACTTTATCCTGTGCATTTCTTTCGCCCTTCTGCATGGTCAGGCCCAAACCACTCAAAATATTATTCACTGCATTTGATCATCTCCAGTTCAGTTTCCTCCTTCTGCTCTTTCCCTCCTCTTTGTCAACCTGAAGCTTCACATTCATTCTCTTTATGTGTCTGAACCATTTCAGCACACTCTTCAGCTCTCTCAACCACACTCTCTTTTATTATCACATCTCTCTCTTTCCCTTTTCTTTCTTACTCGATCAAACCACCTCACACCAAATATTGTCCTCATACATTTTATTTGCAACACATCCACTCTTTTCTGCACCTTCTCATCTATAACCAATGCCTCACATCCATACAACAATGTTGGGACTACTAGACCTTCAAACATTCCCATTTTCACCCTCCCAGATATCATCATATATTTTCGCTTATTCCTCAATGTTCCCAGAAGCTTTGCCCCTCACCCACCCTATGGCACCTCTGCTTCCATTGTTCCATTCACTGCCATGCCCACTCCCAGGGTATCTGAAACACTCCACTTCCTCCAAATTTTTTCTATTCACACTCACAACCCAACTAACATGTCCCTCTGCCTTGCTAAGCCAAATAACCTTGCTTTTACTTTTGTTCACATTTACTTACAACTTCATATACAGAACCTTTTTTCTCACTTGGGCATTGGAAACAAGTTACTGACAGTTCAATTCTTCACCATGAGTCATGATGGGGGATGACAAACAGACTTCACACTTCTTCCCCAAACCTCAGCCAATGCTTTATGATGCATGGGTTGGCATCTTCAGTCATAATTTCTTTACCTGTAGGTGTTTTTCTTTATTCTTATTCATGATCATCATATATCCCCATGTCATTGGTAGGGATACAGAGATAACAGAGTAAGTCTGAAATTTTTCAAGCCCACCTGGCACACCGTTGGCACAGAAGATCTATTCACTGGTGGTTACCCATAAGATCTCTTTTATCCCTTTTATTGTTTTTTCTGGTAAGAAAATCACTACTTGTTTGAATTGCCTGCAGTAAACTGTACCTGGAGTTCATGGTGTACTGTAAGGGATCTTATGTAAACCAAGAGCACTTTTCATATCCCTGAATCATTGTTGGTGGCTACAATGATTGGCCTGATTTCTTCCAGAAAGCCATCATGGCCTGGTTACTGTGGCAGTGATATACTACTTTAACTTTCCTGTTATAGCCTTACGATAAGTTGTTTGTTATCAGTATGTGCTCATTTTAATTTCTCTACCAATAAGCTGGTATACCTTACCTGGTTTGAAAAGGTACAGTGGTGGGATGTTGCTTTAAAAACAATGAGAACATCTTTAAACATGAGTTGTTGCTAAGGATTCAAGCATAGATCCCCCCATCCTACAGTATGATGTCCTGACTAGGCTGTGGATGATATGCTAGAATACTAATTAGGAAGATGTCTGCCAAGAGGAATCCACTTCTGCATCTCATAGTTACAATTTGTAAAGTCATGTATTAGTCATGCCTTGAAGATACATGAGCGAGGGGCTCTTCAAGGAAAATTTTATTATTATTGCCTCTGAATTTTTATTCTCTTCTGGGCCTTTACCTGGGACTTAGCTAACCTCTAACCACTGGAGTTCCCTGTTCTTGTGAGATTTATGTGTCAGCTCTTTTCAACACTTTAAAAGAGAATCCAATGTTTATTGAACCAATTTACCTTTAATTTGAAAAAAAGGAAAGGTTCACTGCCCATTGACTGAGGTGTTAGGGACAGCAGTCACTGGGAGTCCAACACTGGTTTTATCCTCTCCCTTGTCAGAGGACATTGGCATCCCTCTGGGACCAGTTTCGTCTTCAACTAAGTTAAAAGTATGCTTTTTTTACCATTTGTATGGGTTCCACAGAGGCAGAACACCATCCCCCCCCCCACCCTCAAAATATATCTTCTATGGTATTGTTTGCAGTAAAAAGCAGCTCTCAGATCAGTAGGCACTCTGAATATTGCCTCCTTTCACAATGATGCCTTTTCAAAGAAGAGGGCACAGTTCATCAAATTTCCTCATATCAAGAAACATAAAAGGGGCAGAACTTCTTCCATTTCCTGAAGTGGTATGCAACTAATACAGGAATTTGGTTTCAGGACTTGGTTTTCCATAGTTAAGGGCACCCTTTTCTACACACTCTTCTCAGCTTAAGACTGTTCAGATCGTGTTCCTGTACAGCATTCTGTTGATCTATGCCCCTTTGTTGCTGCCCATTCTGATAGCAAAGGAGGTTCTTTTATATCATCTGCCAAAACTAAGAGACATCTGTGGATCCAGTTCAACTTGAGGAATATTTCAGAACAGCAAGGTTTATAAAATGTTCTTCTAACTATAGCACCTTAGGTAGGTGACGTAAAACCTTTACCTTGAGACCGAGACCTCCATAGTACTAATACATCTTGTGATCTATCTGTTGTTGTGATAGAGGAGTTGGACTCTGGCACTTCAGTCAAGGAGTCAGAGTCTGCAGGATCTTCTCTTAAAAACTACTTCTAAATGTAGGTACATTGAGGCTCCATTCTCCATTACCAAGGTTCTTTTTTATCTTTGCAAGTGCCCAGTACTCTAATCCAGTGGTCTTCATTGTGATGCTCTTGGAAAATAATAATATAATAGTAAATATAGCCATTTTTATGTAAATTACATATTTTCATGAGGGGGAGATGAAAGTCAAAGTCACAGTCAGAGAATGGTTTGGTAACGTCTTAGGAGTAAAGTCAGGGGATGGTGAAAGGACAAGAGCTAAGGAAGGAGCAGCACTACTCTTGAAGTAGGGGTTGTGGGAGTGTGTGATAGAGTGTAAGAAAGAAAATTCTAGATTGATGTAGGTAAAACTGAAAATGGATGGTGAGAGATGGGTGATTATTGGTGCTTATGCACCTGGTCAAGAGAAGAAAGATCTTGAGAGGCAAGTGTTATGGAAGCAGCTGAATGAGTGTGTCAGTAGTTTTGGTACACAAGACCAGGTATTAGTGAGGGGTGATTTGAATGTGAAGGTGAGTAATGTTGCAGTTGAGGGTATAATTGGTGTGCATGGGGTATTCAGTATTGGGAATGGAAATGGTGAAGAGCTTGTGGATTTGAGATAAAAAAGACTGGTGATTGAGAATATGTGGTCTAAAAAGAGAGATATGCACAAGTATACATATGTGAGTAGATGAGGCTGTCTCATTGAATGTGTTTTACTGAAGTGGCTCCCTTTCAAAAATCAGTGAATAACACTGCTCTAATGGTTTTCATTATCTTAGGAATTTTCACTCCCATGGCTTTCCCCTTGGAAGAAAAGCTGCTAAGCCCACTCATGTTTCATGATCTTTTGGACATGAAAACTTAAGTCAAGCAAACCAGACTTCAGTTATGGCATCTTACTCCCAGATTTTAAGACTGAGAATATCCAGTTTCATATTAATGTTTTCCAGAGTTTTGTAGTAGCCAAAGATAGAATGTATTTCTCAGTTTATCCTTTAAAGTTGAAGTGTTTGGCTTCTATGACTTTCCAAAGGTGTATGATTCTGGAGACATTTAACTAGTTTGTTGGATGAATCCTCCTCTTTCATGAATTACTTTTAAGAAAACCTGATCAAAGTTTTGTTGAAGGTTACAAATTTTCTGTGAGAGATTTTCCTCTCTTGCAGAACAGTCTGTTGAATTAAACCTCATTGGGAAATTTTTTGGCTTTGTTCAAAATGGCTTGAGCTACTCAAACTTTTACAATTCTCCCCTCACCACAAATCAGATTTTCCCTTGATGCTATCCAAAGGGTGACTATGTCTAGATCTTACAGGCATCTTAATGCTAACCCTTTCACTATGTTAGCCTACAGTGCAAATCCTTCCATGTCTCCGGCTAGTGACTCAGTGTGTCTTGCAAATTTCACTGCCTCAGTGGTCATCGAGTAGGGTTTTAGTATTTCTTGGTTAGGTTATGGAGGAAAGAAGACTTGCTGTATTTGAAGGTATGCACTGCCTAGACCTTCAAGCCTTCCTGTTTTGGAAGGTACCTTGTCACTCATCCAGGCTGAGTGGGAGCTTGGAGCGAGCATGCAGCACCCTGCTTTGTCAGGATCTTATAACTGTCAGATTCTGGATAGCAAACACAATAGGAAAGGAGCCATGTTGAGGAGAGACCAGCCTAAAACCTGAACAGTTTCTAACCCTAGAAGTTGTTCTGTGATGAAGATTACCTCCATTCTTCTAGTACTTCTCTTAGAGTGAAGGATACCTGCACAGATTAGTCAGCACTGTTAAAGGCAGAAGTATAAATTAAAACAGCCATTTTCAGGCTTTAGCTGGGGCTCTAGGGAAGGTCTTCTTTAAAGGAATTTATTATGAGCTCTGAACCAGCTCTGGAATGTTTTAGAATTCTGTAAGTATGATAAGTGTTCCTTTTGGAAGTTGAAAAGAGGTCTAATGTGATGCTGAAAAGCCTCAGGATAACTCCTAACTCTGCTTTGTAAAGTACTTTGTAAGGATGCTAAGCAGGAATGTTAGAAAGCCTGCATTAGGGCCAGTATTTTTAACATCCTCATCCTAATCCTGTAAATGAATTTTGGCTGATAAAGGATGATTTTGAATTTTTTCGCTGTAAACAAACTCAACCTGTAGTGAAAATTCAAGATGACCCCCATAGAAAGCTTCCTAATTATCATACATAGAAGCTTTTGGAATGACACATACTGGGACATTACATTTTACCCCAGAATAAGGAAGTTCCTGACATTCAGAGTAGGAGCAAAGATATGCCAGTTTAAAGCAATACCTTGTGGCCTTATCTTAGTGCAGAGGGAGTATCCTTGTATCCTTGTTAGGCATTGTTACATGCATATGCCCCTATGATACTGCAATATTATTTTTCTCTCTGCTCTCCTCCTTCATATGGGCATGCTTTTATCATGCACAGGGCTTACCAAGGACAAAAATATGGGTTTTGAAGAATGAAAAACCTTTTTTTCTCTGAGGAGGACCCTGTGAGTTTTCTTTTCTGTTTCTTTCCTTCCAATTTTTACTTTCCAAAAGCCTTTTCCCATTGCCAGTTGTAACTATTCTGCATACCGACACCAGCATCCTATAAATTCTGAGGAGCATAGGAAGCTCGTACTTCCACTTCAAGTAGGCTAGTAGCATTATGAGTTAGGCAGTTACTGATTAGCTAAGGATACATTGTGAACAAGCAACAAGCTGACACCAAGGGTGAATGGTTTTCAAAGGATGGAGAATGCCTACAGATTTCCATTGATATGTTGTGGGTTGAGGTGGATCTAACCATCAATGATCCATCCTCAAATCTCTCACTGTTGACCAGGTTCAACCTTGGAGAAAGGTTTTTCATTCTTCAGAACTCCCATCTTTGATATTCAGGCTAATGTTTGAGCAGGTTATATGCTTTTTGTAGGTTATGGAATATCATAGGATTATAGAAAGTTACCCTCCAGTGAGAAATTAATTATACATTGAAACTTATGTTTGTCTGTGTTTGTTATTATCAGGTTAGATTGTCTTTGCCTAGTGAAGAGCTGTCACAAATATGTAACTGGTTACAGAGTAAATTGGAAAGTATTCATTTCAGAGTTTATCATTCTTTACGGTATTTGTTTATTCTTTTCTATTGATATTGCTTTGGTTATTTCTGTTTCCCATATTTGTGTTTTGTATTTGCATTATAGACCTATACTGTCATATCTACATTTTCCATATTTTATTCACTAAAACATTAACCTCACATTATTTTCTTTTCATTATTGTTTCCCACAACCCATATTAGTAAGATAGTGTAGGGGCAGATGAAGAAAAGCCTCAGTTGCTCACATCCATGCCCTAGTTGTCATGTACAGTGCACCAAATCCTCACCTCAATCAGGCTCCATAGACTTTTCTTTGGTTAACATTGGCTGCTTCATATGCCCTGATTCAGTCCATTGACATCATATTGTCACCTGTATACCACATTTTCCAGTTCACTCTATTACCCACATACCTTTCACCCTCCTTCATATTTAAGCCCTGAGCTAGAGATACTTTTCACTCCATCTCTCCAAGACCAGCTTGGTTTCCCCCTACATCTTGTCCCTTCCATGTTTGATATATATATTCTCTTTGTCAACCTCTCATGACACATTCTGTCTATATATCCACACCATTTCAGCACATGCTCTTCTACTCCCACACCTGCAATTTTCTTATTACCACACCTTTTTCTTCCCCTTTTATTACTTTCTTGATCAGTCCACCTTACACCACATATTATCCTCAAGCAGTATATTTCCAACACATCCACCCTCCTCTGCACATCCTCATATATAGCCCATGCCTTGCATTCATACATCATCATTTAGAGTACTATACCATCAGACGTAACTATTTTTGCCCTTCCAGATAGTGACCTCTCTTTCCACTCATTCTTCAATGCTCACAGAACCTGCAACCCCACACCAACCCTGTGACTCACTTCTGCTTCTATGATTTCATTTGCTGCCATGTTTGCCCCCAGGTATCCAAAACACACTCCATATTCTCCATTCAGACCCACACCCCAACTAAACTCATAATCTTACTTTATTTACCTATACTCTCAACTTTCCTTTCACATACTCTCCCAGACTTAGTCATCAGCTTTGGCAGTGTCTCACAAGAATCTTCCATCAGTGCTTTATCATCACCAAACAACAGCTAACTCACTTTCCAGGCCCTCCTCACTCCTACAGACTGCATACTTGTCCCTCTCTCCAAGAGACTTAACATTTACCTCCCTCACCACCTCACCTATAAACGAAGCAAATAACCATGGTGATATCACACACCATTGCTGCAGACCAGCCTTCACATGGTACCACTCACTATCCTCTTTGCCTACTCACACACATGCCTTACACTCTTTATGAAAACTTCTCTGCTTCTAGTTGCTTTCTTCCTACATTATATGTTTACTTGACTTTTCACAAGGCATATTTATCAAGCCTGTCATATGCTTCTTCCAGATATATCAATGCCACTTACAAATCCTTCTCTTTAAGTATATTTCACACACCATCTTTAAAGCAAACACCAGATCCACATCTCTACTACTCTTGAAACCTCATTGTTCCTCCTCAGTCTGATGCTGTGCACAATCCTTCACTCTTTTCAGTCACCACTTTCCCATACAACTTTCCAGATACACTTAGCAAATTTGTACCTCTGTAGTTCAAACTCTTAACCTCTGTAGTTCAAACTCTTACCTTTGTCCTCTTTGCATTATTACATTGGCATTATGCCTACTTTCTGCCAATCTTCATGCACCTTATGGTGATCCATACATACTCTGAAAATCCAAACTAACTGATCAGCAACATAGGTACCCCTTTTCTTAAGAAATTCAGCTGCAGTACCTTCTTCTCTGGCTGGCTTACCATACTTCATCCTATGCAAGGCTTTCGCCATTTCTTCTCTCCTCACCAAACCACTTTCCATGACTCATTTTGCATACTTCCCAGACCCAAACTCCCTACATCTGCCAATCTGTCATCAAATACATTCAGTAGTCCTTGAAAATACTCTCTCCATCTTCTCTCCTCAGCACTGTCTGTTATCACTTCCTTATTTGCCCCTTTCACTGATATTTCCCTGTGTTCTCTTGTTTTTCTCACACTATTATCCTTCCAAAACATCTTATTCTCCCAGAAGCTTATTGATGCTTGCTCACCCCAACTCTCATTTGCCCTCTTTTTCAACCCCTAGACCTTCCTGTTGAATTCCTGCTGCTTTCTCTTGTACATCTCCCACTCACTAGCACTCCTTCCCTGTAAGTACTGTTCATACACCTCACTTTTCTTTATCACTGGCAACTTTACTTCATCATCCAACCGCTCACTACCTTTCTCACCTGCCTTCTTCCCACATTATGAATGCTGCACGCTTCTCTTACATGCCAGCATTGCTCCCTAAATACCTTCCATTCCTCACCCTCTCCCCTCCCTTCATTTACAGTCACCTTTTGTCATTCTTTTTCAGCACACAACTCCAGCTTTTGATATTACTTGGGCTATGTCTTGTTTTCCCATTTATGGCATGTATTTGCTTTATAGACCTATACTTTCTTGTCAATTTTTTTTTTTTATTACTAACACTTGTAATCCTACATTCACACCCTTGGATTTTTTTTTCTATCCCAAAATTTCAGAAACATGCCCACCAACAGCATTTAGTCCTTTGTTGTTCCTGGTAGCTTTCTAAAACTTCAAGGTGGATATATACTTTAGTCTCTCCCATTTCTACCCAGCTGAGCTGAGAGCAACATGCGGTTTCTTGTGGCCAGGGAAGAAAAATACACCATGGTAGCAAAGTAGAGTTTATTTTCCAGTATATTATCCCTTGCAATGGGGAGAAGGAATGCTACCCATGTATTCTCTAAATGTTGTATATGGCAACTAAAAGGGGTCAGAGCAAGGGGCAGAAAACCCTACCCTTCTTGTATTACAGTATCCAAAAGATGGAACAGAAGAAGGAGCCATGTGAGGAGTGCTTATCCTTCATGAAGGCTCAGGCTGGAATGTCTGAATGTGTGCAGATGTAACCAGGATAAGAAGAGAAGATAGATAAATAGTATGTTTGAGAAAAGGAACCTAGATATTCTAGGTCTGAGTGGAACAATGCTCAAGAGTAAGGGGGTAGAATGGTTTGGGACTGCCTTAGAGGTAAACTCAGGGGTGAGTATGAAGGTAGGACCTGAAGAGGGGGTAGCGATTCTGCTAAAGCAGGAGTTGTGGGAAAGATTGTAAAGAGGCGAGCTCCAGACTGATGTGGGTAAAAACAAAAGTGCATTACAAGAGTTGGGTAATTATCAGTGCTTATGCACTTGGCCACATGAAGAAAGATGAAGAGAGGCAAATGTTTCAGGAGCAGCTAAGTTTTGATGCCAGAGACCTGGTGATTTAAATGCAAATGAGTAATGTGGCAGTTGACAGTGTGATTTAGGGGCATGAGGTATTCAGTGAGGTGAATGGAAATGGCGAACAACTTGTGAATTTGCGTTCTGGAAAAGAACTGGTGATTGGGAATACCTGGTTTAAAAAGAGGGACATGCAAGCATATACTTAGATGAGGAGGATTGATGTTAAGTGGGCATTGCTGGATTACATGCTAATTGATTGGCATACAGAAGAAAGGCTCTTGGATGTGAATATACTGAGAGGGTTAATGGTGGAATATCTGATCATTACCTGTTGGAGGCAAGGATGAAGATATATAGAGATCCTCAGAGGAAAGGAAAAGATATAGGTGAGAAGAGGGTGTGCAAGTAAGTGAGATTGAAAAAGAGATTTATATGAAAAAATGCCTGAAGAGATTGTGTAGAATGGCAGAAAGGTAAAAGTAAACAAAACTAGGGGAGTGGTTTAAGAAAGAGAGGCATTTAGGGAAGCAGTAGTGGCATGTGTGAGAGAAGTGTGTAGCATACTGAAAGTGGGAGATGTGCGGGTGAGAAAGGGCAATGAATGGTAGGATGATAAAGTTGTTAGTGAAAGAGAAAAGTGAGGAGGATGGGCAGTATTTACAGGGAAGTAGTGTGTGTGATTGGGAGATGTATAAGAGAAAGTGGCAGAAAGTCAAGAGGAAGATGCATGAAGTTCATAGTGTGAGAAAATGCAAGGAAACAGATAGGAATGTTGGTGAAGGGGGCAAATAGGGTAGGAATAACAGGCAGTCATTAGGTGAAGTGGTGGAGTGAGTACTTTGAAGGTTTGTTGAATGTATTTTTTTGATAAGGTTACAGATGTAGGATGTTTGGGTCAGGGTGATATGCAAAGTGAGGGAGTCACAGAAAGTGGTTTAGTGAAAAGAGAATAGGTGGTGAAATATGGCAGGGTGCCTGGATGGTATTGCAGTTAAACTTTTTAAGAAGGTGTGACTGCATTGTTGATTAGTTAGTTAAGATTTTTAGGTTATGTATGGATCATAGTTATTAGTTTGCTGAGTGTCCCTGGTAAACAGTATGGATGAGTGGTGTCTGAGATGATGGAATACACAAAGGATTAGACTGGGGAGGAACAGTATGGTTTTAGGAGTGATTAGAAGGTATGTGAACCAGGTGTTTGTTCTGAAGAAAGTGTGTGAGGAATACTTAGAGAAACAGATGGATCTGGAGAAAGCATGTGATGATTGGTAGAGATGCTTCAAATGTATGGTGTATGTATGATGTAGGAGGAAAGCTTCATATTAGAAGCAGTGAGGAGTTTTTATCGAGAGAATAAGATGTGTGTATGAGTAGGTAGAGGGGAGGATTAATGGTTCCAGGTGAAACTAATAAGTGAGAAGCTGCAGAGGCTGGTGTCTAATTATGGGAGAGTGCATGGAAGGAGAGAGTTGGTAGTGAATGTGAATAAAAGCAAGGTTTTTTTATGTTTTGCACTGAAAAAAGGGAGATGTTATTTGGAGTGTTAGTTTGAGAAGAGAGAGTTTGGAGGAGGTAGAATGTTTTTGATACATGGGAGTGGTGGATATGGCAGCAGATAGAACCTTGGGAGGCACAGTGGGTGAGGGGGCAAAGGTGGTTGGGTGCATTGGGTAATGTGTGGAAAGAGGGGTCACTGTCTTTGATGGCAGAGATGGATGTGTTTGATGATACAGTGGATCTATGCTGGTACTCTGTGGATGTGGGGTATGGGCCTTAAACAAATACGTGAAAGATAGGGTGAATATGTTGGAAATTTAATGTTTAAGGACAGTATGTGGTATGAGGGAGGGTTTATTGAGTAAGAAGTGATAGGGTACAACAGAGATGCAGTAGTAGGGGTATTATGAGAGAGCTGAAGAGGGTGTGCTGAAATGGTTTGGACGTATGAAGAGGGTGAGCAAGGAAAGGATGTCTAAGAAAGGTATACTTGTCAAAAGTGGAAGAAGCAATGAAAATGGGGAAACCAAGGAGGAGGTGGAAGGATGGGATAAAAGATGCTTTGAATGCTAGAGCCTGCAATGCAGGAGGATATGAGGCTTACATGGGAAAGGGTGAATTTGAACAATATGGTTTACAGGGGACAACGTGCCATCAGTGAGCTGAGCTTGGATATATAAAGTGATTGAAAGAAACTTGGAAAGGTCTGTGTGGTCTGGTTGTGGATAGAGGGTGCTGGTTTAGGTGCATTATATGCGACAAATAGAGTGTGTGTGTGTGTGAATGAGTAAGGCTATTTCTTCTTCTGTTTCTGGTACTACCTTGCTGATGTGGGAGATGGCAAATTTTCATACTTGACTGTCTTTTCCTATGTTGATGAGGTAGGGCAATCAAGTATGAAAAGAAAAAAAGATTGCCATTTTCCACATCAGTGAGATAGTATGAAAAAATTCCAGGATAAACTCTGTTTTTTTTATTCATGATCCATTCAACAAGAGTTTTAGAGCTTCTTTATTTCAAATATGAAACAATAGATTAATGATTTGTGGTACCTGTGGTGAGCTTGGGTGTTCAGATCATAGTCAAGTTACATCCAGTGCTGTCACTGTCAAACATTGGTATCAGATTCAGAGGATTCTGGTTGGAAGTTAGGTTAGAAAATGTAAGGCATTTCAACAGATGTTGGCCAAAAATTTATGTTTATAGTCAAGATTATTTCTCATGAAGATAATTAGTGGAAACAAATATTTCTTTACATTTGTGATGATGTTTTTTAATAGATAAAGTGATAACAGCAGTTATTAGAAGAGTCTGAATTAAGCAATTAAGTTAAAAACTTTAATGCATTTTCATTGATATTACTCAGTACCTCCAAGCTGCTCATTTGTATCCTAAACTGCCACCGTACCCACTTTCATAGTAAAATCATCCATCTTTAACCTTGGTCCCTTGCATGAAATTGCCAACAGACTCACATAGCTTCTTGTAAAGCATTTACCCTCTCTTCCTTACTTCTCTCTTTACCAGGTGCATAAGTACTAATAATCACCAACCTCTTGTAACCCACTTTCATTTATTTACCATCAGATAAGGGCTCACTTGCTTACACTCTTTCACACATATCCACAACAACTCCTTCAGCAGCAATGCTACCCCTTCCTTAGCTGTCACCCTTATGTTAACCCCTGACTTTACTCCTAAGACATTCTTAAACCATTCATCTCCCTTCCCATTTAGATATTATTTCACTCAGGGCTAGAACATCCAGGTTCCTCTCCAATATACTCCCTATCTCTCCTTTCTCCTTGTCTTGGTTACATCAGTACACATTCAGACACCCCAGCCTGAGCCTTTGAGGTGGATAAGCACTCCCAGCTGGACTCTTCTTTGAAAATTAAAGTTCAAGGAGGGGAAAGTTTCAGCCTCCTGCTCCCGCCCTTTTGAAGTTGTCAACTGCACCACACAGGAAATACTTGAGAAGTGGTCTTTCTCTCCTATCCCCAGGGATTACTATACCACGGCAAATTGAATAGTAAGGGGAAACCACTGAAAGTTCTGTGGGATCTGATTGTGGAGAGGGGGCTGTGGTTTTGTTGCATAATATGTACATGACAGTGGATGTAAGCAAATGAGGCTTTTTTTTTTTTTTTTTTCTCATAGTTTGCCATTTCCTGCCATTGCTCCAGCCTTTAAGTTTAATCTTTAGATAATGAATTTAGCATTTCTGTTTTATAACAATAATGCTTGAACCACGCTTCTTTGAATTAGGATAATTTGAAATAGATTAGAAAGAAAAACTTTGTCTGAAGGGACCATATGAACATAGATAAGATAAAGATATCGTTTTTTTTTCAGATGGACAAGCAGCGTAATACTCTGCTTGAAGCTCTTTCACGTCAGGGATCAGCCTATTGTGTTTACATTCTTGCTCTTCCTGTATCAGAGCTAACCCAGGAAGACTTAGAACAGGTGGACAGTATTGCAGTTGACATAATGAAGTTTGTGGAACCATCTGACTCGAAGGTAATGAGGCCATTCCTTTATGTGATATACTCCAGTGCCTAACTTGTTCTTGATTGCGTTATTACAAATATGTTGAAGATAGTTTGCACATGTTTACTTATTTATTTATAGATATCTGGGACTGGTTGACCAACTGGAATCGAATATTGGAAGCCAAAATAAATAATAAAGGTTCATAATGTGGCTTTTGAAAGTACACAGGGCTCTCATTTGGAGACAGCTTGCAGAGCTCCATTATGCCAAAGTGGCATATGAGAATAATGTTACAGATTCTTAGAATGACACTAAATATCTTACTTAATGTCTGAGGGCAATTAAGATAGATATTTGCTAGTGAAAGGAGTTGAAAAAGTGAATGATGGAAGCTGAGATGGTTCTGGCATATAGAAAGGATTACAAAGAAAGTGTATATACAAGTCACTAGTATTGTGAGGAAAATCATGAATATTAAAAATACTAGTTTACGGATGACAGGATCTTTTAGAAAGAAAGATTGGTTCGGTGATGTTAGGTTTATGAGTGTGAATGATACATATATGTTAAAGAATGTAGGTGAATCTCTTAAGGTTAAAGTATAGAGGAAGGAGATGCAACTGAATGAAGAGAGGATTTTCTTTAGGTTTAGGGTTGAAGGATACTGTGAGAGTATGTGAATGAGAGAAGGGTTAGCATGGAGTTCCTAGAGGCATTTGTTGAGAAGAAAAGCCTTGGATTTTGGTGGGCTGCTTTTTCCATGGAAATTGGCCTTCACTTCTTTCATTTCCCTGCATCTCTTGGACACAGTTGTATGATATTTGGTTAAAGCTGTTCTACTTTATTTTACAGTCATTCAAATGATCAGGTATAGAGAATGTATATTGGTGCTACATTCTCATTCCTTAAATCCTTAACACTTTTTTCAATTTAGCTGACTTCCTTTCTTATTTGTAGGATATATTTAAGATAAAGGGAAAAAATTTATTAAGAAATCACCATTGTTGTAGAGGATCATGTATTTTATTGTTTTCAGGTTAATGGGTTCTTCGCTAGTTATTATCAAGTCCGTGGATTCAATGGATTAGCAGCACGTTTAATTGCCCGCCAGTGTGAAGAAAAGTGGACTCGAGAAAATGAAGCAAAGTTAATTGATGCTTACAATCGGTTGGGATGGACCCATATTTCTACCCTGATTGCTAGCTCTCACCCTTTACGGTTTCCCACTAGCTATACACCGTTTTAAGTTTACAGAGCAAATTTTCTGAGAGTACATCTTGTGCAACTTCACTTACTGTGCTAAATAAGGTTAATGTATGAAAGCTTTTGCAGATCTCTTACTGTGTATCCACTGTTCCATCAGTATTGTGAACCAGTCACCACCAGTGGTTCTTAAAGCCTGCCTTGTATATTTAAAGTTTAATCCATCCTGATAAGTGGTGTAAAGCAATATCTACTGTATTGAGTGTCTTGAGCACTACAGTCTTTGGAGTTTCAACTGCACGTACATCATTGCAATGAAATATTCAGAGTTGCAAACTTGATGTTATTGTTAGTTGCTCTGAAGGAGATGCATCTCTAATACTATGTATTGCAGTTCTTGTTTCTAAATGCTCATTCTTATTTAGAATGAAGTTTTACTTAAAAATGATGGGACTTGTTAGCTTCTTATTCATTGCAATCTTCTGAACTGTTTATTTGTTGTAAGATTATTTTTTACTTTGATTAATATATGCCATATCCAAATGATATCAGTTGTTTCCACTTGTTCATTGATGCCCTTTGTATTTTTTTCACATATGAATATTGCTTTTTGTTCTTCAAATTTTTGATAAGTGGCTTATAGTAGAGACTTTGATAAAAAGTATACTTTTTTGATCTTTTACCAATTTATATGGGAGGGGCCCTGTTTTACAAATAGTATTGAATGATAGTTTTGGAACAAAAAGTCAAAAGCATATCTATCAAGAGAAAAAGGAAATGGAAATGTCTACAGTACACTTTTTAACTAAATGCAAATTAACTAACCACAAGCATCAGTTATTTATAGAAATTTACTGAGGTAGCATTATATGTAAAATATTCACTCTTTACATTTAAAAACAAATAATAACAAATGTTTGCATTTAAAATGCACATGCAATGAGGTTGTATGTTGGGTAAACAGCTAGACTGATCAGGTGGCAGGTGGGAGAGGAATGCTGCGAAGAATTGTTTTCTTACATGTAGCATCTTTGATATTAGTCGTCTGCAAACTGTTCGGTACGACACATCAGGACTTGGTTGTTCCGCGTTTTGGAGAGGAGAGCCGGTCCTGTTGTCGTGACTCCCCCCAATTTGATTTCCCCTTGCATGGGCCCATTCCGCCACTGAACCCTCCTCAGGGGTAGGGCACAGCCGCTGGTCTTTTTTCTTCTAATCATGGCCTATCCCAATGCAAGCTGTAAACTTATCGTTGCTTCTCCAGCCGGGATTCTGCCTTAGAGGCTTTCAGGCATAATCCCACAAACGTAGCCTCGCTCCACTGGCCGTTCGACCAAGAATGGAACCATATGTCCGGACCTGCCGTTCCTCTCGTTCTGAGCAGGACTACTATCGCAATGACGGGTACTTTTAACATTAGGGTAAAACTAACCTGTCTCACGACGGTCTAAACTAGCTCACGTTCCCTGTTGGTGGGTGAAACAATCCAGTGCTTGGTGAACTCTGCTTCACAATGATAGGAAGAGCCGACATCGAAGGATCAAAAAGCAACGTTGCTATGAACGCTTGGCCGCCACAAGCCAGTTATCCCTGTGGTAACTTTTCTGACACCTCTAGCTTAAAACTCGTAAAAGTCTAAAGGATCGATAGGCCCTGCTTTCGCAGTCCGTATTCATGCTGAAAATCGAGATCAAGCCAGCATTTGCCCTTTTGCTCTACATGAGGTTTCTGTCCACGCTGAGCCGGCCTTAGGACACCTGCGTTAACATTTGACAGATGTACCACCCCAGTCAAACTCCCCACCTGATACTGTCCTTGGAGTGGATTGCAGCAGGCACGAATACCCGGGCTTGGGGCCGATACCTCCCTTTTGGCCGCTGGAGCCAGACCCGCCAGCGCCACACCATAAGCGGCAGTGGCAGCAGCAGCAACAGCAGCACCTGCCCGTCAGGCCTCCCGCCAACCCCCAGAAGGGGACTCACGCTTGACCCAACATCACAAACACCACCACCATCACAACCACCACCACCACCGAGTGCGGTGGTGCCAACAGACGGACCAAGACTTTTATCGGTCGGTCGTTCATCGCCCTTCCGCCACTTAGGGATAGAAACAGGAGACAGTCCCGCGTGGGGAAGCTCCGATTCCGTCTCGCCGAGTAAGTAGAGAAACAATCAGAGTAGTGGTATTTCACTGTCAGCCGCATGAGACGACCTCCCACTTATGCTACACCTCTGATGTCTCTCTACAATATCAGACTAAAGTCAAGCTCAACAGGGTCTTCTCTCCCCGCTGTTTAGTGCAGGCCCGTTCCCCTGCCTGTGGGTTTGCTAGATAGTGAATAGGGACAGTAGGAATCTCGTTAATCCATTCATGCGCGTCACTAATTAGATGACGAGGCATTTGGCTACCTTAAGAGAGTCATAGTTACTCCCGCTGTTTACCCGCGCTTAGTTGAATCTCTTCACTTTAACATTCAGAGCACTGGGCAGAAATCACATTGCGTCAACACCAACTGCAACCATCGCAATGCTTTGTTTTAATTAGACAGTCAGATTCCCCTGGTCCATACCAGTTCTGAGTTGATCACTTGGCGCCAGCCGAGGTGAGTTTGGAGTGCACCCGACCATCCCGCCAACCCACACTCCTATTAGCAAGGCCACCCGTGTACTTCTACATCCACACACCTTTATGTTCTACTGCTTCTTGTTATTCCAATGGTTATTGGTCCGAAGCTCACTTAGGATGGTGATTTTTAACAATTTATGTGCTCATATCTCAAAGTAAGTACTCCAAAAGTCTTACATTGGGGAATGTTGGACGTAATATGTATCCAAAGCTTCAAAAAATCTCTAGAAATCCAATCTTAGTCTATTTATTGATCTCATGCTTCAAAATGTGCCCCAGCCTTTCTTGCAAATTGTCTGGCCAACAGATGCACTTAAATAACATATAAGACTAAAAATGAGCATCACAAGGTATGATTATAAATGCACTTGTTGCAGTACCAACTCAAAAACTGTCTCAGCAATACTGTTATAGAATTTATAGATTTGTATACATGATGTTATTGAGCTTTCACATATGGACCAAGCCATGGAAATAAGAAATGTGTATAACACAGAAGAGCATCACAGATCTATAATTATCATAGATATTTACACACTACTTGTAGCATGTATCTCAAAAAAATTACTTGTAATGATGAGGTTGGTGTAAATATTTTCTATTTGATGTATGCAATATAATAGAGAAATCATATATGAAAGCAATCATGCAAAAAAGAGGAAGGTGCAAACAAAAACAGCATTGCAAATTTATGATTATCATAAACATGTGCGTAGCTAGTGGTTGGCTGTACGTGCCTCAATCACCTTGGGGATACCAGCATGGCTCACCTTTGGTCTGCAAAGCTGTTAATGTTTCTAGTGTTCCTAAAAGTAGAGGAAGTGTGTTGTATTAACTTTTGATGACAGAGTTAAACTGATAAAGCAGGTTAGGGATAGTTAAAATGCAGCATCCTTAGTACTACTGTACAGTACAATCTTACGGCATACATGTACAAACTTTGTGTGATCATTTAAGCTAGATATCAAATTGTCAGTTTTATGCTGATCAAGATGCAGGAAAAAGCATTTAGAAACAAAAATAAACTAGGGATCTAAGTTGCCACTTTTGAACAGACCCACTTAAGTGTGTGATTCATGTAAGTGTATTTGCTCTTCAGTGAGTGGACCAGTGATCACTGCAAAGGCCAAGAAATTCCACCAAAAATTAGAAATAAGTTAAAAATGTGAAGACTCCTCTTAGTGGCATATGTTTTACAAGCATTGCCGTGATGTTCTTGTGCTGCTACTGTCAAGAGAGAAATGCTCTGTGAAACACTGACCATTCTCACATGTGCAAATGCTCCAAGAACACATTGTTTCAAGTAGCTTGTTATTAGCGGAGCTGCATTGCCATGGGCAATGATAGGAAGCAAGATGTTGCCGACAAGACTGCTTAGATGATTCACAAAATCTTATCTTAGCAGAGTGAAACTGATGCTACTCCAGAAATCATGGAGCATTTCAAAATTGTTTAACTTCAAAGCCCTTTTCCTGTTGGATAATGGTAAGCTGTATCTCGAGCAGAGTGAGCTGTGTAATACAACTGTCTTTAATCAATATCTGCTGTAGAATATAACTTCCTTGATTCAGCTGATAAACCAGAGATCATTGATAACCTTATGAACCTGTACAAGAGTGAGTTCATGAACCTTATTATCAACAGTAGTATGAGAGTGAATGGGACAGCCTACTCTTTCAGCATTAAGGATGCTTTATGGGGCATAGCAGCTGCATAGGAACATTTAAAGTGCATTACAATTCAACACATAAGGAAGGTAACTTTTTTGCCAGAAGTTAGATAAAACCCAAATAAGGATTAATTTGGATTTTTTAATGTGAAGCAGGAGTCTAACTCAGTAGAGGACAATGTCAACATATGTAAGGAGAGGAAGTTAAAGGACGATGATGAGGTTGAGGAGCAGTAGGTGAATTTGGATACAGGAAGAACACCCCCACTAAGGAAATCCAAACAGTTTTGAAAGATAATGATGATGAGTATGTAGTGCCAGTTAATCAGGAGAAAATAACTTTAAAGATTTTATCGAATGGTCACCAAAACCAAAAAGTCTCTGAAAGTAAGGTAGACTATATCATCTATGAAAATATGAACATGGACCTTTTTTTGACCAAAACCAGTAACCCTTGAAAGCACACTGCACGTCTAAAGAAGGCCACTTCCAAGTGCTAAGAGAAAATGCCACCCTTGAGTCCTGCAAGATCCACAGAGATCATGCCACCCTTGAGTCTTGTAATATATGCAAGTGCAAGTTTATCTGCTTCCTCTACTTCCCAAGACATTTCACATAAGGATGTACCTCCTGCTTTACTAGCATTATTTCTTAAGATATACCTCTACATGATAAGTCTTCCTCATCAGTTTAACCTGCCATTTTTCCAGCCATGCGATACATTACCCTCTCTCCTCAAAACTGACAATTTATTTTTGCAAGAAGGCCAGCTTTTTGAGATAAAGTTTATTTATTATTTTTTCAGAATATGTCCGTTGTTAGGAATAGTGGAACATTAACATGAATAATATTATACTCTTTTTTTTCTATACAAAATTGCTCCTCCCACCTAAGTAAGGTAGCAACAGGAACAAGTGAATGGTCTCAATTGCACATATCCACTCTCAAGCTGTCATGTATGATGTAAGGTACAGTATGTTGTTCATTATTATTTTTCATACTTGTTCGCCATATCTCACTATAGTGAGGTAGCACCGAGAAAAGACAAACAGTGGTTCCATTTGTTCATATCTTTTTCTGTCTGTTTTACGTAATGTAACTCCAGATCTTATCATCCACAGCCAAGCCTAACTGACTATTTCATGGTTTCCCCAGACAAGTTTTTATGTCTTGGTTCAGCCCACCGACAGCACATAACCCTAATATAGCACATCAGGCCTTATTCATTCAGCCCCATGTGTGTATTCCACCCTCCTTAATGTTCAGGCCACGATAACCCAAAGTATCCTTTACTCCAACCTTCCATCTCCTCAGTCTCCCCTCTCCCTATAGCTGCTTACACTTTTGATGGGTAGATCCTCTTAAGCAGTCAATCTTTGTTCATCCTTTCCATATTTCTGAACCATTTCAGCACACCCTGGTCAGCTGTCTCAATCAGACTATGCCTATTACCACACTTTGCTCTTACACTGTCATTCCTTACAGGGTTGTTCCCCCTCACATACCACATATTGTCCTAATGCATTTCATTTCCAGCAAGGCTACACTTGTACATTCTTTTGCATTCTGGGCCTAAAACTCACATCCTCATAACTACTTTACCTTCATATACTCAGTGTTCGTAGGAACTTAGCCCCATCTCTTTGTGTGTGACTCACCTCATATGACATGGCCAGCTTCCTGGGTGTTGTTGGAACCCCACAGAAGGGAATTCTGGGGCATGAAAGTAAATAGGCATTACTTATTTTTACATTTTTCTGTGATGAATATCATTACTTATGTCTTGACGACGGTCAACATTCTGCATTTTTAGTTGTACATGTACCTAAGAATGGAAGTGTGCCTAGATGATAAAGAGTGTAGTGTATAATGCAGGGGTCTCCTCAGGAATTCTTTACATGGTGATGCATAGTTTAAATCATGGGACTAGCAATGGAGATAACTCCAGTGCCAAATTTGCAAATTCTTGTGCTTAAACTTTATCACAGGAACAAGGACACATCAATCCAATATGGTAGCAGTGAAACTCAGCTGAAACCTAAGT
>JAUUDW010627805.1:0-11409 GCA_032361385.1 Panulirus guttatus
GAGAGAGAGAGAGAGAGAGAGAGAGAGAGAGAGAGAGAGAGAGAGAGAGAGAGAGAGAGAGAGAGAGAGAGATCATCCAAACTCTATGATCAACGAGTTGAATCAGAGTGGCAAGGTAGGCCATGGAAACTGAGGGGGTGACGGTAATCGCTGAACTCCAGAACCGAATCTGTCGGCAGTTAGCAGCCACCAACAGCTCTCTCTCTCTCACTTACTGCAGGTCCGTGTCATTCATTACTTCTACTTAATATGAGTCAGGTGGGGAAAGAATGAGTAAGTCTACCTCACGATGACAATAGCAGGAGGTCCAAGTTAGAGTTGCTCTAAGTGTATATCGGAAGGAAGAGCAGTAGGAAGTCTGAGTCGAGACCACTTGTAAGTCCATGACTGTGCACAAGTCCATTTAACGAGGATGTATCTTTATGTTAACTTAGCAGGGAAAGCGGAGGTACTACTACGTTAGAGGATGGAACATTCTAAGTTCAAACGAAAGGAAGAAAGGCCTACAGACTTAAGTCATCTTTTGATGTGGTTTATCTCCTTTTCTTTCTTTTTACGTTGCATTACAGACCAAACCAACAAACGCAAATAACCCAAAGGGACGGTAAACTTACACTGCCAGAAGAAACTCTTCAGTTTCATCTCTGGAAACAACTAATACAACAGATAATGGAAATGGACCCCACAAGCTGGTACAGATATCGACAGGGACTAAGTAGTGTTGTTGCATCCGCTAGTATTTGGAGGAAACGCTTTTAAAAAGACTTAAGTAGTAACTGCATTCGTAACTTCTAACTTGTTCAACATGCGAAGTGGTAGAGAAAGTGATCAAACTAACTGTCTCGTATTGTAGCGGCGACAGCAAGGCAAGGGGACGGGTCGCACTGTGGGCGGTAACGAAGACTTGAGAAACTTGCCCAGGTAAATTTCTGTTACCTGTTTACCGTGAAGCATATGATAGTGATATGGTAAGTTTATTGGGTCAGCAGAAAATCGTTTGCTGAATTCACTTACGAACTGAACTCGCAAGTATTTGACAAATATCAGACAAAATTATGAGAACAAAGTTCACTCAATTCTTATTGACAATAAACCTAAAGAACGCAGTCGTGATCCCAAAAAATAGCTCGGAATCAGCTCATATCGGCAGGCAGTTCACGATTATCATACTCCATTACTGGTCAACAAACTCCAGGTAACATATACACAAACGTGAAGACCTACTGAGGCAACCGGACTGTCCGGCCTCTGAGAAGCAACATCTGAGGAACCTTTCAACAGATGTACCTATGAATCCACTACCAAGTTTATCAACGATTCTGTCTATAACTGAGCCGAACTTTGAGCTTCCAATCCTCAGCATTACCCTGCAGAAACTCATGGGTGCTCGTACTACTCAGATTCCATTTCGGTACATTAACGGATCTCTCTCTCAGCAGGAGGGTACAGCAACAGCAACCCATGAGGCCAATGTTCCAAGACCTCTCAGTCCGTCTAACCTCCTGATCCCGCTGCGCGGATCATATACACTCCTTGTCGTAGATGAGATTTCCTGCAACTTTCGCAAGTTATGAAAGATGCAGCAAGAACAGCCTTTCTTTCTTGAAATCATTGCAGAAGATAACCCTACAAAATACAGTAAATCGGTCTAAAAGGAAGAAAATTACCGATTTGACCGTTGCCTCATCACTGCCTGTGAGTGCCATCAGGGATGCGATTGGTGACATCAAAACGGTTTTCCACCGAGCCAACATATGATCTTCCACCTGCAATTTATTTCACAATGAAATCCACTGCCTAAAGCAGACCTTAGTCAGCAATAACTTCTCCAGTACAGCTAGATAACTAACAGATTCGCAGCTGTTCAACATTCTGCATTCCCAACAAGGCGCCTCTAAGTCGTCCTAATAAGACAACAGAGGATACTCATGAAAAATGTCGAGAAACATTAGACACCGAGCGTCCGCATGTGTCACAGAAGATAGCTCCTCCTGGTCCAGACATACGATCAGCCCTTAACATCCACAACAGGAGCCTCGTATCTCTTCTAAAAAACGAATCAGAGGTCAGTACTTCACCAGGCTGGCCGTGTTATCCAGGCCACTACATGCACACTCGCTTTTCCCAGATTTTTGCCCTACACTCACCCAGAGTCAGCCGTCCTGTGGAAAACTAACCAAACACCAGCACAGGCAAGCTAGGTTCAGACCTGGCTTTTTCCCTATTAATTTCACTTTTTTCTTCCGAATTCCTTCCTTTAAGTCGTAAGGAGTTGTTTTGTTAAACAAATAATATATTTGCTGGATGTTTCATTTCCGTGAAAGAATACGGAATATTATCACCTTTTTTCAGATCTGTAAGGGTTAAGTAAAGATAATGTTGTTGTACAAAGACAAGTGAATATTATTCAATATTCCATTTATGTACTGTGAGGCAGAAAGTGGCGGACTCTCAAGAAGCCAATCTATACAGTGGACCTCGTACTCTTGGTTGTGAGGTGAAGCTTAACTGGATACCCAAGCTATAAGAATGTATTAGTAATAACGGCTGACATGAACAAACATTATACATTCAAGTACCAGTAAAAATCTTTAAGTCTTTGTTACTCTTCTATGGTTCCATTTAAAAGCTACATCCTACATATAAGATTGATATACTGTTATGTTAAATTGAGGAAGCTTTTAACAACATTTTCTACAATAAATGGATCTTATTTATACATGTCAATCTTGTGTCGGCTCTTTTTACGTGCAGTCGGGTCAAGACTCATATAAAGGGAGGGTCATAGTGACACCTGGACCAACCTTCTTTCTAATGTCTACTGTCAACCTTGTTCCTTCGGCTCTGTGTATATGTCTAGCTTGATTCGCCTTAGATTCTCTCATTCTGTAATTGTCCTCAAAAGATGTGTTAATAATGAAAGCGCTCAGGATCTCGTGTTTCCTTTTACATGTGGCTTTTTTCAACATATATATACACGCTAATTGTGGTACAAGTTTACAGTGCACTGATTCATACATGTACATTTGAAAACCATCTATCCATATCGTCATAACCCAATTACAACATACAAAATGCCTCTGAATATCTGCATGTTAAAAGTGCATACAGTTCTCTCTCGTCAATGCATAATTCAAATTGAATATCAATAAGAGTTAGTGAAAAATCTCTTGATGTTTACTGGTCAATGTCACTGCCTCCTCTCCACACTGGAACATGTGTCAAGATGTGACAGTATCTATATAAGCTACACACGTCAACTGGCGGTACACTGATGTACTTTTCCTATGCTCGGTTTTATTACCACAAATGTTGAGGTTTAGTGTCCATCGCGCCGAGCCTTGGCCCACAGGGGCAGCACATTCCCTCAGACCAACATTAGTGTCTTGCTGACGTACACAGCGCCCTCCCAGATGATAGATATACCTTAATCTGGGTTAATATGTTAATAGAATGGCTACCCAATATCATCTGCATAGAGATGACCGCCACAACAAGTTATGGTCCTCATTCAACGTGGGTCGGATGGCAACCCATAACTAAATACCAGATTCTGAGGGTGACTGAAACTCACCCATTTTTTGTTAAGAAATTTTCATCTTTGGTTGTACGATATGTCTGATATGATAGAAAATATCTTGAAAAATTACTAACAAGTTTTAAACTTCTCGTTTACTTGAAACTAAAGACAACATATAACTAACAACAAAAACACATATCGCTCATCAAACAACACACTACAAGCAACATATAATAAATAGAACAGACGACAGGGAACAAACTACAGACAATTCATTACGAACACAACAAACGACAAGCAACACACTACAAATAAGAGGAGGATAAACGAACGAGTCAACACACAACAAAAGACAACAAACAACATCGGAAAGCATATGACCCACGACAAGGCTAACGAGGGGGAAAGGTCAACGACCAAGATGACACGACGCCTAACGGACAAAGGTCCACGATGAACGCCAGAAGACGCATGACGGACAACAGAACCATCACTGAACAACTCATGATGGACATCGCACGTGCCGGAGACCATGGACAACACAATGAACCGGGAACTACGCATGACGCACAACATAACGTTAGAACACAAAGCGACGGAGAGCTCAAGTCGGACGACGGGCCCGACAGAACAATACAGCAGTCCCTGAACGGACAATACAGTGGCTCATGACAAATCCTGATGGAGAACGGGTCACGAACTCCGTACGACGGTTCGACAACGATCATGGCAACCCAGGCAGTCACTGGAACCTCCACGCAAGTACCACGGGAGACACCCGTACGGAGTCCAGTTCTCCGGGCGGCAGGAGGTTCGCACAGCCACTACCACATACATCATATTCCAATATCAGCAGATAATCCACGCCTCCGTGTTATCATCTGCGTCACACATAAATCCCCGCTAATGTTAGCACATAAACTATTGTAAAATATACACCGGTGAGCGTGTGGTGGCACTTGCATTAGCATGAAACATTATATTCACTAAATGTCGGGGTTTATTTACTGTATGGATTACGCATTAGCTGTAATAGAACCCGTCATCATTAAGATAATAATTCAAACAACGTTAAAATACGAGCCAGCAAAATAGCTGCTCAGTATTTCCTAACATATCAATAAAACTAGAAGTTACTGGCTGTTGGCAGAGCCACTAATAGATATCATTAACCCTTCGTCGCTACTGCGGCTAAACGCGACATCATACGCCACTGCCGCTTCATCATCCACACACTTAGTTTTCTACGGCGTCTCGTCTTACGTCCAAAACCACAGTGGGCACAGCGGGTCCAGACGATCGTGCTAAAAGCGACCGATTCTCGACATCAGTCTGGAAAACGTAATCACTGAAAAAACTGTCAATGATTATTCTCGTTGGTATCTCCTTAAGAGACCAGGATTTGAGAACAAATATATCTCGCGTACAGCGCGGACACATCAGAGAAACACGAGAATAGGGACGAAAAACAGTATGATTCAGGTGAGGTCTACGTTATCAGAGAGATTTTACCGTATGTGATCTGAGGGTATTTTGGAAATGAAAAAATATGTAGTGTTAAGTCTGAATAATGAGATGACTATGTACTTTTAGCGTTAGTCACCTTCAAGAGTCGTCTCATTACTAATAGTTAACCTTGAGAGGGAGAGGGGGACCTGTGACCATAAGAAAATGTAGCCTCCCCTTGGTGCGTCAGCCTAGCCAGCGTCGTCAGTCACTCGGGCCCGTCCCTCGCCTCAGCGCCATCACCTCTTGTCAACCTGATCAAATTTACACCTAAAGTTTTCCTGCGGCCGGCAAGCCTTGACAAGTTAGAGTGTCGTCAGCGGTGGCAGGTTCTGTGGGGACCGAGTCCCTGACTTCTGCACCCGCGTTACAGGCGTAGTCACTGTTACCGCCATACAATAGTCACAACTCCCATACAAAACAGAATAATCCAAACGAACACTTTCACCTAGGATGTTGGAGATGAAGTAATGATAGAACGAAGGAACTAAGGCCAGGTAATGTATACTGCGGTGAGAAATGTCAATTGTAGTGTACAGTTAACGTGCAGTCAATAATGACCTGCTTATTTTAGACTGTCTAATTGTTGGATGAACCAAGCTGCCGCCTTATCCATGCCAGGCACAAGATTGTATAAAATTTTGTCATATATCGATGATAACACACAACAGCATATCAAAGATAAAACGTTGAAAAGTTCAAAAGTTTTGAAGTTTCATATCGTCTTTGTCTAAAAATGCCATAACAAGATCCTTAGTTATATCATGATACCGTACCAGGAAAACTAAATTACTTACATCATAAACAGAGTTCCAACTAACCGTCGTGATGCTTTCCTCTGTAGAAGCTATAGAGCAGTTTGGTTTCATCAGGATCTCAACTTACAAGTAAATCAGGTGACATCAAACAAACCGACACTCAAGCCAAACTCCACCGAGATCCTGATATAGTTCTAGTGCTGACACACAGGCAAAGGTCTCTACATCAGTAGCCTTTGAACACAGAGGCACCGGAAGCGTTTAGCAGCAGTTATGTAAAACAGATCCTCGGCCCCAGCGCCTCGGTGTAGGCTCAGCTGAGCCCTGGACACTGATAAGAAGGTAAAACACTGCCTGGACCTGAGACCATAGTACAACACGGCCGGAGGCACACACACACACCACTTGGTGAAGAGCCTTAGTCTGGGTCTGGACGCTGGCAAGAGGCTAACAGCCCTCAAACCTGTGACTGTCTGCGTGGTCGGGTTCATCTAATTTTCTAACTCAAGTAATATAACTTTTTTTTAACAAATCTGTTTTCGTGTTAAAAGCTTCCCGGAATGATAGTAGGACGCTACTCTTAACAGTGTTTCAAAAGTTACTAATTACTCCTTATCTTACGTTAAATTACCAGTTCTGCCATTTAACACTTGGATGCATTTGTCATTTTACTGTCGGATGTATTTCTGTCATTCAACTGCCACATGTACCTCAGAGAATGATCTGTAACTATCATTCTTCCCCCCACGTTGCACTTCTCTCTGTTTTTACCGATACAGAATACATAACTACAGCCGTAATTGCCCAACAGGCTAGTGGGTCGCAGGTTATTCCCGGTTCGCTTTAGCATACGTTGGGCTGGTCACGAGTCATTACGAGACGGAGTCAGTGTTGGGATACATTACCAGTTTCATGTCCAGTAGTCCATCGCAACAGTCTCCAGTGTGTGTATTCCATTCTTTTTGAAGCTGAGTCGTCACATGTTACATCTGTTTCATGAAGTCGTCATATGTTCACAGTAACTATATCATAGATGAAAGACTATTACTTCTATTAACACGACAATGACCTTAACGACCATCTCCAACCACCCTATGACCGTTTGCTTAATGATATGATAAATGAAGATGAAAACGCTACCGATACGTTAGATTCTCGTGAAATATCAAAGATAATTACGAGGCGTCAGTCTACCCCGTCCTTGTGTGACGTTGTTTACTTCATAGCTGGCCGGCTAGTGTGCAGTTGCTGCCTCCCTCGTAAATTCTCCCATTTCTTGTGTGATATACCTGTCCTACGGCGGGGGTCGCTAATGATGACTGCTGCCATATACGAGTAGGATCATCTTCATTTCTCTCACCTCATCTGTTAACGATGTTTATTCTTTCCCAGTGATCCTCTCGCCGGTCTCTACGGACGCCATGTGTCACGGACCTTATTGATCCGCTCGCCAATCTTTCCGGACGCCATGTGTCACGGACGTTATTGATCCGCTGGCCAGTTGTTCCGCGCACCATGTGTCACAGCCCATTGGGTTTCTTCGTGTGATGCGACTGAAGCGTCTTTCTCCTAAATCAATTCCATCTGGACATTTCCATATGTTTCAGCTTCATACATATGTATGTAAATTTAGCGGCCATCCTTAAAGACAAACAAACATCTTTCAAACTCTCTCCAACAGTGCAGGTGTGCTGGAGTGTCTGGAGTAACCTTAAAATTCAACACTAAATCTCCAAAATAATGTTTGCTTCTTTCCTAAGATCGTACCCTGCTGTTGTCTCTTCAAAACACAGACCTCGCTTGGACTGTGGAAGGCAACACTGTCTTCCATTTCTAGACGAAACACATCTTTTGCTCGCTCTCCTTTTAATTCCTACTCATGTGATAAAAATACCTGGTTAACCTGAAGTGGTTAGAGCATTAGACAGTATAGGAATTACCGGTTAATATGGATCTGCTGTCATTGTTACCTTCTCATTCATATAATCACTATCTGTAGCAGTATCAGTCGAACCTTCGTTCCTCTAACCTGCTAGAGGTAATCATGATAGCAAAGTCTTTTGCTTTCTGTTAAACTTCATACGCGACTCCAGAATGAGAATCCACTTTTCATATACAAAGAAATACTTTCAATTCATTCTTCTCTCTCTGGAAAATACAATGCAAATGTACACCAGACTTTAATCAAGATGATACCTTAATTATTTTCCTCTCTTATACTAGATGACTAAGCAATCTCTCTCTCTCTCTCTCTCTCTCTCTCTCTCTCTCTCTCTCTCTCTCTCTCTCTCTAGAATCTGCTGTTTGTTTAAATTTTTTCAAGATAACTCTTGAGCAGAAGTGAATGATATGGTCCTCTGCAGTTTAGGTGCGAACAAATTACTGCAGAAAAAAAAATCATGTTAGCACACAGGAAGAGAGAGTAATAATGGCAACATCATTGTCGGCCGAGCGTTTCTTAACCATAACGAGGGTGAGCCGGTTAGCTGACGGAAACTGACTATACTCACAAACATCTTGCCTTTGTGACAATCCTGCCTGTGTGGCCCTGGCCCCCGCCGCCAGCGTGGGATGACCCGAGGTAATGCTTCAGAATGGTTAAAAAAACTACAGCACCTCACTCCTAACGTGGGACCTAACTCACGTGCCAGGTAAAGCTGGAAGATATATCTCTGACGATCCAGCCGACGTATTTTCCCCTGTTGGGTCCTGGGCACCTTCATTCCGTTCCCGGCCAGACGAAATAAAGTCATTTCAACAAACACAATCTGGCCTTGTTACCTAACTACCTAGAGATGGTTTCCAAAGAGCTACTCTCTCTCTTCTTTTTTTCTTTCTCTCTCTCTCTCTGTCCCATGCAGTGAGCGCTACGCGTTAACCCTTCCTCATTGCCAAGCCTCGTCGTAGGTATATTAGTTCTCTCTCTTTTGAAGCTGGGTTTGCCTGCGGAGAGTGCAGCGTCCTTTGTCGAGATGGTTCCCGGTGTTTTTGTAGGCCTGAGGCATTATCTAGACAGGGCAGAGAAAGAGCAGACAAAGGAGTTGGGCAAGCCCTACGGTGAAAAAGTACCTGCATATGCTGGACCGTTCAGATTATACATATCAGGAAAAGCAGTGACTCATAAAGTCTGTCTTATTGACCTGATAATACATGATACACTAAGGAAGGTCAGGTGAGCCGGCAGATGTGTACATTTCAAGACTCTCAGGAACTTCAATGCGTGATGTTAGTGGCATCGGTTGGTAGCTGATGTGAAGCGGGTTTGTGTGAGCCAGTTCTAGACTTACTGAGATTACATTAGAATCCAAGTGGTTTCTCCATACGGTGTCTTGTGCTGTGGTTTGCGTTTCTTTAAAAAGGCAGAGTTCTAAGAACCTAGTACAACAGAAGAATGCATTGGACATATTGTCAGTAGCCTTCCTCAAGGCCAATGGTCTGGTATCGTAATCTGCCAGACTATGCAACATGAGGCATCACTGTTAAAAGTGACAAGGTTTGGGTCGTTTATTTTCGAAATGATTCTTAGCTCAGTGACCGCTGGTGTCATGCTGCTGTAGTATTTCCATGTTCAGGTCCTCCTCTGTTCTTAGTAGATCTACGGCACTTACAGCTCTTAATCTGCACTTTGCATCTGAGGAAAATTATAAACTGTTACTTTCACTAAAGCCAAGCAAAATAAAAAAAAAATAATAGTTTTCAGGTCAGAGTTACAAAAAACCAATGCCGGAGTCAATTTATCTTTTTACTCTTTTTTAACAGACGTTAATATTTTCACCCAACAGGCTATATGTGCCTGATTCCCCCAATGAAAATTGGGAATGGAGTTAATGGTGATGGATAGACTGAGCGTGTAGTATATTTTCCCTGTTAAATTGATACAGTCCGGCAGCCATTTGCAAATGGACAGTTACGGATAAACTATCGCTCGCGGTTGTATACAAGATGGAAACTGACGCGCCAGGCAGTTACAGAGCTCGGATTTCTTTCCGGATAAGCAATAGGTCATGAGAACGATGTTCGTTTGTTTTTCCAAGTGATTTTCCTCTTGTTTATATATCTACTCGAGTTATCATACCACAGATCATATTCTACACAACATGTGAGCACCTTCGGTGTACAAGAATCATTGCGCTACTTCCTCCTCCAGTCTGACTGATCTTAAACCTAACACTCCGGTGAAGGTGGTAGCAATCTCAAGAGTTTCTCGTCCTTAGGTTTCTTCTACTAGAATTGATCTTAAGTAAACCATATCGTGAAAGTGGACTTTCCCCCTGGACAGGCAGCCTTACACATGGTGAAGTATGCTCACTCCAGCAGAACTTCGCCAGGCGCACGAAAGAAAATTACTCTAATGACTGAGGCAAGCGACACTTTACCAGACAAGCTGTAACACATCTGTAACCACGGGCGAGTTGCACCTCCCACTATATTATTCGCCTTCAGGTACACTGGAGGACTTACCCACACTGAGCCCACAGCGGAGAATATCTACGACATATACTGAACACACCTCGCCGGGGCCTAAGAAGAATGATCGTAGGGTTAGGAACCAAAGAGACAAACAGACAGACGAACGATCATAGGGTTAGGAGCAAATGAACAATGTCCTCATATGCACACATCTAATATCTAGCTGTGATACCATGTATAAGGTACGGAAACCAGAGCCTGCCACTAACAGCCAGGCCCACAAACTGCTCCAAGATTAACTTGAACCTCTTCATACACTCTGGTTCATCCCACTGACAGCACGTCCATCCTCACACTGCTGCGCTTCTAAAACTACTTATGTTTTATCTTCATCTTATTCTACCTATGCTTTACTCATTCTAACAAGCTTTCTGTTCTCTATACATGATATGAAAACCACTTAAAGATGACTCCATATTCCATTTACCTAATATTTCATCATCACAATATACCTATTTATCTACAAGGAATCTCAAACTTTATTCTTATATTCTAAGTAAATTTGCATCGGACAGTGTTAGGTTCCCAGTGGATGGCGGCAGTCATTATACACACTCTACCCTCGGCTCATGACAAACCCGCACATCACGAGTTTCCAAAATGTTCGTCACACTGCAAAACATTTCGTGCCGTTTCGCAACGTATTGCAGGTAATCTTCACACACCAAAACATGGCATAATATATCAGTTTCGAAACTATCTTTCCACCTCAAATCTCCTCGCGTCATTCAGATTTAAAAGCAAATATTTCCAATGAGGTTCTACATCAGAAAATGAATTGAAATGGCGAATTAAACAGAGCTCAGCGATAATGTGAGAACATTCATTATCAAATATAACCCCGCCGGAAGGGGTTATTCCTTAATCTAATATTCACAGACACGTCACTGAATCCAATATGGCCCTTTAATATTGGACTTGAGAACGGTGATATATAACCCGGGCATAACAGGCACACCTTGTTCTGTGGGTTGGATGTTACCACACTCCACCAGACGGGAGAACCAACTACATAAAACTGCAACCGGATGTTCAAATTAAGAAAGATGGAAATTCTCTTTACTGTATTTCTACACCAAGTCCTTCTGTGGGGTTGTGTGGTAAGGCCAATAAATGAGGAAAAACACATTTAGTTTCCCTGGGGGGGGGGGGGGG
>JAUUDW010627816.1:0-11409 GCA_032361385.1 Panulirus guttatus
CCACTCGCTTCTCCCCGACATTCTCTCTTCTTTTTTTTTTGTAAACCTCTACAAATCTTCACCTTCGCCTCCATAAGACAGTGATCAGACATCCCACCAGCTGCCCTTCTCAGCACATTTGCATCCAAAAGTCTCTCTTTTACACGCCTGTCAATTAATACGTAATCTAATAATGCCCGTTGATCATCTCTTCCACTCACATACGTATACTTTTGAATATCTCCCTTTTTAGATAAGGTATTCCCAATCACTAGTCTCTTTTCAGTATACAAATCCACAAGCTCTTCACCATTTCCATTCACAACACTGAATACCCCATGGCCACCAATTATACCCTCAACTACCACAATAATCACCTTCGCATTCAAATCACCCATTACTAATACCCGGTCTCGTGCATCAAAACTGTTGACACACTCACTCAGTTGCTCCAAAAACACTTGCCTCTCAAGATCTTTCTTCTCGTGACATGGTGCATAAGCACCAATAATCACCCATCTCTCACCATTGGCTTTCAACTTTACCCACAACATTCTGCTTCAGGAGTAGTGCTACTCCTTCCTTAGCTCTTGTCCACTGACCAACCCTTCCCCAACACGTTTCCAAACCATTCTTCCCCATTACCGTTGAGCTTTGTTTCACTCAAAACCAGAACATCCAGGTTTCTTTCCTCACACACACTACTTATCTCTCCTTTCTTCTCATCTTGGTTACATCTACACACATTTGGACACCTCAATCTGAGCCTTTGAGGAGGATTAGCTGTCCCCACTTGACTCCTACTTCTGTTTCCCCTTTTAGAAACTGAAATACAAGAAGAGAAGGGTTTCCAGCCCCCGCCCCCCTTTAGTCACCTTCCACGACACACAGTGGAGTATATGGGGAGTACTCCTTCTACCCTATCCCCAGGAAAAGTATGTATGTATTTTAGAGGACTTGTAAAATGTTGCATGGTTACAATTAATGGGAAAGACATGAGAGGGAAGAGAGTTCCATTGCTTTGAGGTTCAGGGAAAAAACAGTTATCATAATTGCCTGACCTTGAGTTGCCAGTGGCCACACAGCGATCATGGGATGCAGCAGCTTGCCAAGCAGTTGTTGTGTTCACACAAGCAGCCAGCTCTCAGAAGCCAAAACCAAAGTAATACAGGTTTGAGCATCCCTAATCCGAAAATCCGAAATCCAAAATGCTCCAAAATCTGAAACTTTTGAGCAGTAACATGATATTTGAAGTTGAAAATTTAACACCTATACACATTATTTTTTCATTGTATTAATGGTATTTCATATTGTTTTCCTGTTAAATACTTATGGGTGAATAAGTGTGAGAATATGATTGCCTATCAGTAGCATATGAATTCAGAGTCAGGAATGAAGGTGATGCCAAACAACCACAGGTTGTTCACATGGGCGAATGAGGTTGTGACACCTTCAGTGGTACACAGACTTTGTTTCATGCACAATATCATTAAAAATATTGTATAAATTACCTTCAGGCTATGTGTATAAGGGGTATGTGAAACGTAAATGGATTTTTTGTTTAGATTTGGGTCCCATCCCCAATATATCTCATTATGTATCTATTATCCATCATGACAGATGTGGAAAACAGGATGGTATGGAAACAAATGAGTTAGAGCTGAGACATACCTCAACGTTTCGACCATTCAGTGGTCTTCCTCGGGAGGTACTGATTTCAGCATTTGGTGGGACCATGTTCCTCAGCAAGTGATGGTCACCCAGTTGGAAGCCTTGGTGTTTCACTCTCTGATTGGATCACTTATCCTGCTGCTCCCTCTTGTTTACAGCGATCTCCAGTGCCTGATGTGACCAGAAGATGACCCCAGACCTTGTGTAAACATTGTCTTTGGTAGTGATGTAAGCGGCTTACATCACTACCAAAGACAGCATTAACACAAGGGCTGGGTTCATATGCTGATCACATCACGTAGTGGAGATCACTGTGAACAAGTGGAGGCAGCAGGACAAGCGATCCAATCAGAGAGCAATGTGCCAAGGTGTCCGACTGAGTGACCATCACTTGCCAGGGAACACAGTCCCGCCAAAAGCTGGAATCAGTATCTCCTGAGGAAAACTGTTGAACGGTTGAAACAATGAGGTATGTCTCAGCTCTAACCCGTTTGTTTCCATACCATCCTGTTATCTCACTGTGTACAGGTAGTCATCGACTTATGCCCTATACAACTCACGACTGACCGCATTTACAACCACTTCCGTATGACAGTTTCGGGCCAGCTCCTGGTGCTGCCAGGAAACTGGGAGGTTAAGTGCTGGGGACACTTCCATCATTCCTGCACCCTGCACAAAACTCCCAGCACAACACACTTCCTCCTGAGTTTGTTTGTCTTTCACTTTGGAAATTTTTCTACAGTATCACCCCCAAGATGATTACTTACGACCAGATCGACTTACGACTGGCCTGTAGGAACCGATTGCAGTCGTAAGTCGACGACTACCTGTATATACAAATATTCCAAAATCCGAAAAAATCCAAAATCTGAAACACTTCTGGTCCCAGGCATTTTGGATAAGGGATACTCAACCTGTACCTATAGAAGGGGTAAAGTGCACCAACATTGCAATGAAGGGCAAGCAGGTCAAGTTTTGAAGTTAACTTGGGTGAGTTTATAAGTCTGACTGCCTTTAACTCAATTCTCTCAAGTAAGGATGCAGAGGTAGAACCACTCTAGATGTGAGAGCAGTAGTCCATGCTAGGACAGGTCAGTCCTTTTTATATATAGAGCAATGTTCAGACGAAAAGAAATTTTGACATCTAAATAGGACTCCCAGTTTCTTAGAGGCAGACTATTTCCATATTTCCCTAATGTGGACTTTCCAAGATAAGTGAATGTCACAGTCAAGAGGTGGAATTACAGAGCTGTCAAATGAGAGAGGAAAGTTGAGGAGTTTTCGATAGAAGGATGGGTAGAAACTGGGTCACCCAGGGTAGGGGTAGAGGAAAAACAGGAACCAAAGAGAGTTGCTTTGTCTCCAGGAGAGACAGCTATTGTACTGTCAGAGTGGAAAAGTGAAGGAAAGGTAGAGCAACTGTTGTTAGTGATGCCCTTAGCTAAAGACCAGAAAGACCCATCAGTGGATGAAGGGGAGAGATTATCGCACTTCCTTAGAATAAAGGAATGCTTTGCCTCGTGGACAACATATTTGCCATGATTACTAGCAGTTATATAAGTAGAATGGGATTATTAGTGCTTATGCACCTGACCATGAGAGGAAGACAATGATAGGCAAGTGTTTTGGGAGCAGCTAAGTGAGTGTCTCAACAGTTTTGATGCAAGAGGTCGGGTATTAGTGATGGGCGATTTAAATGCGAGAGTGAGTAATGTGGCAGTTGAGGTGAATAGAAATGGTGAACAGCTTGTGTAGCTGTGTGCTGAAAAAGGACTGGTGATTGGGAATAACTGGTTTAAAAAAAGGGACATATATAAGTAATGCATGGAATAGTGCATGCAAGGGAGGCATGTAAAGACAGGGGTAACTGAAAACTTTCTTGCCTTGGCTACCTTCTTGATGGGAGTTCCCAAAGGGAACAGGTATCAGAGATATAGTTAGATAAACAGACATATATAAACATATGTGGATGAGTAGGAAAGATGGGAAGAGGGCATTATTGAATTACATACTAATTGATTGGCATGCCAAAGAGAGACTCTTAGATGTGAATATGTTGAGAGGGGTAGCTGATGGAATGTCTAATCATTTCCTGGTGGATGAAGATTTGTGGTTTTCAGACAACATGAAATGATGTAAGTGAAAAGAGGGTGATGAAAGTAAGTGAGCTTGGAAAAGAGAAGTGTCTAAGTTTGGAATAGTGTGTGAAAGGAGGAAGTTTAAAGTAAATGTGAATAAAAGCAATGTTATTAGGTTTAACAGGGCAGAGGGTTAGGTTGTTTGGGATGTGACTTTGATTGGAGAAAATATGGAGGAAGTGGAGTGTTGAAGATACCTGGGAGTGAACATGGTAGCGAATGGAACCATGGAAGCAGAAGTGAGTCATAGGGTAAGTAAGGTGGCCAAGCTTCTGGGAGCATCGAGAAATGTGTGGAAAGAGAGATTGTTATCTGGGAGGGCAAAAATCGGTATGCTGAAGGTATAGTACTCCCAGTGTTGTTGTATGGATGTGAGACTTGGGCTGTGGATGAAAATGTTTGGAGAAGGGTGAATGTATTGGAAATGAAATGTTTGATGATAACATATGCTTTGAAGTGGTGTGATTGAGTAAGTAATTAAAGAGAAAGAGAGAGGTGTGGCAAGAAGAGGAAAGTGGTTGAAAGAGCTGAAAAGGATGTGCTGAACTGGTTTGGACGTATGGAGAGAATGAGTGAGGAAAGTTTGACAAAGAGGTTATGTGTTTCAAAAGTAGAAGAAAAGAGGAAAAAGGAGAAGCCAAACTGGAAATGGAAGGATGAGATGAAAGATATTTTAAGTGCTTGGAGCCTGAATATGCAGGAGGGTGAAAGGTGTGCATAGGATAGAGTACATTGGAGCGATGAGGTATCCAGGGAATGATGTGTTATCAGTGGATTGAACCAGGGTATACAGAGCAGCTGGGGGAAACATGGAAAAATTTGTAGGGCATAGTTGTGGATAGGGAGCTCTGGTTTCATTGCATTACACATGACAGCTGTGGCATGGATGTGGGCAAATGAGTCCTTTTCTTTGTCTGTTCCTGGTCAAACCTTGCTAACACAGGAAGCAGAGGAATAAGTATGAAAGAAAAGGAAGGAAACACTAATATTCAAAAGAAGTTATAAATCACAATCCAGAAATTTTCATCCAATGATCTTGTCTGCATTTGGTAAACTTATGGAAACTATCAGTTGGGATAAGACTGTAAACCATTTAGAGGATCACAACCTAATAAAAACAATTTTTAGTGTGGTTTTCAGTGAAGTCACTCATGTCTAACAAATCTGCTTAATTTCTTTCTGTGCTTATTACTACAACTACACACCTGAGGCATGCCTCGAGGAACTTGAGTCCCCAAATTTTGATGTTGTCTGGCTTAAACTTTATCTTGCAATTACTGCTCTTTTCCTTTTTGTTTCATCTACTGCCCTCCTAATTCTACAAATTTCATATCTTTCTTAAACAATCTAAACTCCTGCCTTGACACTGTGGCATCCTCTCACTCGCAAACTAAGATCCTCCACTAGGGGGATTTCAACGTTCATCATAGGGAATAGTTGAATTCCTCCCATAAGGATGGTAGGGGGATTGAAGCCATTACATTCTCCATTCCTAATGATCAAGAGTAGATTACTTTCCACCCTACCCATATTCTTGCCTGCTGTAATCACTCTCCTTATGTTATGGATCTATTTTTCACCTATAATCTTTCGAGCTGTATGTAAACAATCTCTCCCCCAATTGGTTTATCTGACCACACTCTTATAATTGAATCTGTGTTAATAGCACCTCCCTTTAGCAATTCCTTATAAACAAACATTAGCATCTCAACAAAGTTGACTGGAATAACTTATGGAATTCTTTTCTTACTTTCCTTGGGTACATCACTGTCTATTATGCAGTGATGCTAATGTCTCTGCCAAATGTATAGCAGAAGTTATTCTCATGGGAATGGAAGCATTTATCCCCTCTTCCTCCAAACCGATCTTTTCTTCCGATCCATGGTTAAACCATTCCTGTTCTGAGCATTCAGGCAAGGGATCAGGCATATTGGGATTGGAAAAACTCTCCTTCCTCCAATTTCCATCCAGCATTTATCATTGCCCTTAATCACTGCAAGTACATTATCCATGAGGCGAAGCATTCTTATATTCAAAGGAAGTGCGATAACCTCTCCTCGTCATCTAATGATAAGTCTTTCTGGTCTTTAGCTATGGGCATCGCTAACAACTTCTGTTGCTCTAACTTACCTTCACTTTTCCATTCTGACAGTACTATAGCTGTCTCTCCCAAAGACAAAGCAACTATCATCCCCTGATGCTCCTCTTTCTAATCCTATGCCCCTTCCCATAATCTCCTTTCAAATTTTCTGAAAAGCACTTCTCGCTCTGGACATAAGCAAGGCTTATGGTCCTGATGACATCCAATCCTGTTTATTAAAAGAGTATACTTCTGAATTTGCACCTGTGCTTGCTCCTCTGATCAATTTCTGTTTAAAAACCAAAACTTTTCCTTCTCGGAAGCATGCACTGGTACATCCTATCCCTAAGAAGAGTGACCATTCTATCCCCTCTTACTTTTGCCCTGTTGCTTTGAAATCTACCATTTTCTAAGAGTTTGAGTCTCTCCTCAACACCCATATCCTAAGACATCATAAATCTCAGTCTTCTCTCTGATCACCAGTGTGGCTTCTGTAAGGCAAGATCCACTGTTTGTATCTTTCCTATCTTTCTGATGTCTGGTCATCATTCATGAAAGACTTTGGGGAATCCTATATAGTTGCCCTTGACATATCCAAAGCTTTGGACAGGGCGTGGCATTCGGGTATAATTTCTATGCTCCCCTCTCTTGGATTCCCTCCCTCACTTTGCTCCCTTATACCCAACTCCCTCTCTGGCCAATCTATCTCCATAGTTGTTGATAGATCAGCCTCTCCCCATTTCTCCATCAACAGCAATGTCCCTCAAGGTTCTGTCCTGTCCCCTACACTTTTTCTCCTTTTTATCTATGATTTCCTTTCTTCCACAAATAACCAAATACACTGATATGCTGACAGTTCAACACTGCATTCCTCCACATCCTTCAATTCTGCTCCTCCTTCTCTCGCTCAATCTGCATCTCATCTCAACACAACTTCTTCAATAAACTTAGACTTGGACAGGATATCTCAGCGGGGTAGACAAAATCTGGTTAAACTTAATGCCTCCAAGACCCAGTTTCTACCCATCTCTCTATCGAGTACTCCTCACAACTTTCCTTTCTCCTTTGACAGTTCTATAATTCCACCTCCTGACTCAATAAACATACTAGGTATTACTGTAACCCCACATTTCAGAAATAGCCAAGTCTGCCTATAAGAAACTGGGATTCCTGTTTAGATGTTGAAATTTCTTTCATTTCAAACAGTTACTCCATTTATACAAACGATTGATCTGTGGTCACAACCAACTCCACATCAAGTATTAGCAAAAGCTTCCACTGTATCAAAGCCCACTATGCTTGCAATGTCATTCTAGCCCCTGACAACACATCTCATTGAATCACCAGTTGTCCAATCTTCACCCAGTACCAACAACTCTAGTATCTCCTCTTCAACAGATCCCTGGGATTAACTGGTAAATGTTGTCAGATACCTGAGGCCCATTGGCTTCTCAAATATATAATGCTGATGCTACAAAAATCAACAACAATCAATCCCATAACAACATCCTATTAGAACAACAAGAACAATGTTCAAAGTCCATAATCCAACTGATCATAATCTGGGTATCTTTACCCAGAAAAATTACTGTACTTTTCATTGAACATGAGACTGTCATAAAGGATATCCCTTACCTGTATTTCTTTTTTACATATCAATTCTGTCTCTTCAGCTTTCTGGCAGTAATAATGATCAGAATAAAAAGGATCCACTGGTGGAGCTGGAAGATATTTCTGTATGAGGAAAGGGTTCTTATATGACAAAGGTTCTTCTAGCTTGGAAGGTTCCTCATACTGTAATGGTTCATTTTTCAGTGCTGAGGATACTTCTGGATTTTCCGTCGGCACTTGAAACTGTTTCTGAAATTATAAAGCAATCTGATAACTGTTACAAAAAAAAAATTGGCTAACAATGTTTTACTGGATAAGATCCATAAAGTTTTATTTCTGGACAATACTTGTACACAAACAAAGTTAAAGAAATACTGGCTATGGTAAATCTATCAGCACAGGTATTAGACCCAAATCAGATGTATGCCAATTACCCGAAAACTCCTACATTAACAAAATTGTAAACCAGGTAATCAGACACTTGTGTAGACTTATATAAACACTAAAAATCCAGAATACATATCATACTGTAGTAACCTACTCAAGCACATCTTTTATATTACCATAACTGTTCAAGTCACTTTCATATTTGAAATGCCCAAGAAAAAGCACATAAACTCAGTCATTTACAAAAAGTGGTTTTTATTCATCTCTCATAAATCTGTGGAGACTATCTATAATTATGCAGAAAGCAATCTATCAGAAGGGGACTAAATTATTAACAGCTTCATAAACTGACAATCTAGTTCAACAATTTACTAAAAAATGCTTATTTATGGAGCATTATACCCCAGTAGTAATAATGTAGATTTAGAATATTAAAAAACTTTTCTCTCCAAGAAAGTGTGCCAGGATCATTCATACACTCATAAAACTGGTGATGAACCTCTCTTTTATTCAACCTTTTAGTCAATCCTACATTCTCCAAAGCCTTTACTTGACTAACAGGTTCACTCTTAACCAATCAGTTACAGCCAACAGGCTACCATAATCAACCCACCTGCTCTCAATCAACCATGGCTGACAATTCACAGATGGCAGTACCAACCCAAGGTGGTAACAGAAAAGGCTTTTTTAAATAGGAGGGGAGTGCTGGGCAGATCGAGGAAAAAAAAATTATTCCAGGAAATCTCCTTAATGAGAAGTTTTTCTAATCTTTAAAACCTACATTTCTCTCCTCAACATACCTCTGCATGAAAGCTAAGGGGCGTGATGGGCAGGTCAGGAAAATTTGATCCCAAGATACCTCCTCAATGAGAAAAGTTTTTTAATCTTTAAAACCTACATTTCTTGCCACTGCATACCTCTGCATGAAAGCATACCCACATAAAGGCAGAGGGTCAGAGAAAAAGCTTTCAAATCAGACAAAGAACAATAAATCTGTTGTGTACTGGTATATACTCAGGATACTATTATTATGAAACCCTATTGAAAGATTAAATACTCCACTGTGATTATCTTTTGTTTACAGTTTCTGTACTTATAAGTAGACTTCTGTGTTATCTATGAGTGTGGCAAAGAATAAACAAGCAGACCATTGGCTAGACCAGAATGTTTCTTCTTATAACCTTGGAACACGCCTAAGTCACTACAACTGGCGACGAGGATGGGATTGTCTGGCATTGGCAGGGGGCAGGATTGAGTTTTGGATGTAAGGAGCTGCTAGACCGAACTGTTTACTTTTGACACCACCTTCCCTGCTGGTACTGCTTACCCAGCCTGTCCCAGGGTGAGACAGACCTGCTTGTCCTATACGTCCAGTAGCTATTGGGATTTCATCATGGCATCACAAGTTAAGACTGATTCTTTTGATCCCTCCAAGATTTCCCTAGAACTATGATTGAGTCTGCTGAAGGCCCAATTTGGTCATCTAGGGATTAAGAAGGAGACTACAAAGAGAAATGGGCTACAAGTGTCATCGGGTACAGAGACATTCAATGTGTTGGGTAACCTCTGTGCTCCTAATTTACCTCACACAAAATCTTATGATGATTTAGTATCAATACTGAGGAAGCATTATGACGTAAAGCCGTCCTATCATCATAGTTCAATTGCTTTTCAACAAAGGAAGAAAAGTTCAGATGAAACTTTAAATGTTTTGTATGCTGATCTCAAGGGCTTAGCTAGACACTGTAATTTTGGAGACCAGTTTGACTCCAGGGTTAGGGACCAATTGTTTATGGCTGTGGAACATGAAATTTATTTTCCAAATATAGTGGCAGAAAATATAGATTTGCAAAAGATGACTCAGATTTCTGAAAGGATCGGAAACCTGGAGAAGGCTTTTGTTGGTGATAAAAGTGAGCCACAACTGATGAAAGCAGTGAGTGTTGGTCCACAGAGAAACAGCTGTAGACATTGAGCTTTTCCTCATAATAGCATTAAGTGTAGGTACAAATACCTTACTTGTAATCTGTGAAAGAAAATAGGACATTTGAAAAGAGTTTGTACTGAAGCAAGAAAGAAGACTTGAGAGAGAGTAAAAATAAATATAAATCAAGGTTTGTTAAGGTTCTAATGAATCCAGATGAGGAAACTAACACTGAAGAAGATAATAGTTAGCTGTTATTGGTGAAAGACCATATTGGGGCGGTGAAGACAGAGGAATTTAATTTCACAATCAAAGGGAAACAAGTACCATTTGAGGTTGACACTGGTGCAGCTATTTCTACTCTGTCCAGTCACTGGGTAAAGTTGTTACAGCTTAAAGTTGAACCATCAAGTAAATGGTTAAGCACTTATGATAACTCTATCATCCAAGTGATGGGTAAAACAATTGCATCAGTCAATTATAATGGATGTGAGACAGTTCAGTCCTCCTATGTTGTTGATTCTCAGAATACCAATCTGTGTGGCAGGGACTCATGAGCAAGGTTGGCATTTACCTAACTGGACTGGATGAAAACTCTAAAGTGCATCAGATTGCAGACATAGAAGGGTTGTTAGATCACTGCTGTGTTATTCTGGCAAGCATATCTCAAGCATTGTAGCCAAAATACTTGTTAAAAATGATGTTTCCCAAAATTCATGAAGGCCTGTGCAGTCCCATTTTATTACAAACAGGTGGCTGGAGATGCTTGTGTGGGATGATGTGCTTGAACCAGTTTCCTGTAGTGAATAGACTGTACCTATTGTACCAGTTTTGAAGGCTGGCAAGAAATCTACACAAATTTGTGGTGAATTTAAAGAACCTAACAAACAGATTCAGTGTGATAGGTATCCACTACCAAAGACTAATGAGTTATTGTCAGTGACTAGTAAAGGTAAAATATTTTCTAAAATTGGTCTCCAAAATGTTTATTTACAAATATCAATTGATGACAAGAGCCAAGATTTTTGGTGATTAACACTCCTAAGGGGCTAAAGATTACCTTTTGGGCTCTCATCATCACCACGAATTTCTCAACTTATATCACAGTTGTTTGCTCAGATAGAAGATGTAACAGCATATCTAGATGACAAAATTGTATGTGGTAAAAATAAAGTTGAACTTGATGAAAAACTAGTGAAGGTACCCACTATTCTACAGGATCATAATGTCCGGATTAACAAGAGTAAATCAGTGTTGCATGCTTAAGTCACTGGAATACCTAGGTTACCATATCTCTGGTGAAGGAACTGAACCTTCTTCCAGTAAATTAGAGGCTATTTTTGATGTTCCAGCTCCCCCTTCTGCAGCTGAAGTACTCTCCTTTTCAGGGATGATTACATATTGTAAGTTTGCTAAGAACTTTTCATCAAAATTGGCACCTTTGTATGATTTATCAAAAAAGGAAGTTAAATTTTGATGGACTGCAGTGGAGAAAAGAGCTTTCCAGGATATTAAAGATGACTTGAGAAACTCAACACTGTCAACTAACTTTGATGGGGAAGCTCCCTTAATTGTTGAAGTGGATGCATCCCCTGTAGGTGTTGGTTATGTCCTCTTGC
>JAUUDW010627838.1:0-11408 GCA_032361385.1 Panulirus guttatus
GTCAATGACGTGTCCCATCTGTACTAAAATGGCATTAGGTCTACGTCCTATTGGCAGGCCATCAAAGAGCTGTATGGTTGTGGTCATGTTTGTCTGGATGTTGATGACATGAGCTTTCTCTCTAATGTGAATGGCTCCTGATATCTGTAGTCTCCTCTGATCACTGCAACCAGTAATGAATTTGATGTTATTCACTATAATCTCCCTCAACAGTCTCGTTCCATGCTTTTGTTCATGATGTTGTTTGATTCCACCTTCTTGTAAGTGAAGTGAGAGGCAGCAGCTCAGGGTGCATGTTATATGTCCAATGTAGTTTATGTTGTGGGGCTGACAGTCTCCAATACTGCATCAGTACTCATATACCACATTGGTACAATTCAAACTTCCAAAGCAACCTACCATACAGTTGTTCATAAAAAGCGAACATATTTTCAGATTGTTGTTGTACATCATCTGACTGATATCCTTGTCTTCATCAAGCGCTTTGCAATTTTCAGCCACAATATCTTACAATAACTTCTCATCCTTTTGGTATGTTGTCATATATGTGTTCCTTTAGTAAACAGCATTACCAACCTGACCTAAATACCCCACATCCGTGCATGCCTTTCACCCTCCTGCATGTTCTGGCCCCAACCGCTCAAAATCCCTTTCACCTCCAACTTAGTCTCCCGGTTCTCCTTGTTCCCTCCACCTCTGACACATACATCCTCTTTGTCAATCTTTCCTCACTCATTATGTGTTCCATGTGTCAAAACCATTTCAACACACCCCCTTCTGCTCTCTCAACCACACTCTTTTTATTACCACACATCTCTCTTACCCTACATTACTTACTCGATCAAACCATCTTGCAACACATAAATATATATATATATATATATATACCTTTTAACAAATTCTAAAACTGCTACCACCTAAGTTGTTTAGTACTCAAGGAGTGATACACTGGAGCTCTAAACTTAAACATGCATTAATGTTCTTAAAATGATACATCTGCAACTAAAAGTGTAATGTAAAATGCCAAATTAATAAATACAGCATTGTCTTCAATCATTTCGAAGATGTTGTGATAGTGATATTAACCACATAAAAATCCTTATAATGATAAAAACCTATGGTTTAAATATTCAGTCTTGTAATTTTCTTGATGTATTTTGTCAAAATATGAAAATCTGTAACACATTACTGTGTACTATTCCTCACATACAGGCCAAAATACTAACACTACTGTAAAATTTCATGAACCTTTGATAACATAATAAGGATGTAAATGAACAAACATGCATTTCAAATCTATAACTATTTTTGAAGAGTAATATCACACTGATACAAAAGCTGTTCAGATGTGTAAAACAATGAAATAACACTTTCAGTAAAAAAATCAGTCTCTACACCATTTATGTAACAAAGCTGCAGCTTTTCTTAAAAAGGTTTAAAATGTTAATTCTAATGAAGTTCGTATCTTATAATCTCTAAATTCTCAACTTATGATTAAAGAAGTGGTAAAGTTGTTATATTCTGCAAGTCTGGTGCAAATTAAATGACCAAAACTATGAAACCAAAGTTCTTAATTCACTAGCATGAATGACAACTAATAATTTGGGTTTGATCAAATCTAAAATCAATGCATTAACTAACATCAAACTCACAAAGATTTTTTTCTTACGAAAATAATTTTCTTGAGTTTTATCTTTGAAAGATACCAAAAATGTATGACAATTACATCTGCACTTCCAATAACAGATGAGATGTTTTTAAAGATGATCGATTAAGATACGTAGATAAATATATACCAAATTTTCAGACCCATTTCTCAGTATCCAGTCACCAATCAAAAACATTTCATTTCTAGAACGAAGGTGCAAAGTGTAAGTGTATAAGAATTTTTCTAAAGAAGAATTCTTACGAATTAACTGAGGAAACAATACACACAAATGCATGTTCCAAAACAGAATCTCCACTGGACAATAATATGTTATCCTCTCTCATTCTGTAATGGCAACCGTACTTTAGGAATAACTTTAATCTGAAGAGGAACAAGAAATTTTTATATCTGCATATCAAATGACACATTCACAGAACATTAAATGTATAGCAAATGAATTTTGCTTGCTCTAAATGAAAATTACCCTTGGCTTGTAGATGACTGTATAAACAAGACCATTAGACTTAAAGTGAAAGCAAAAAAATGATAGCAAGGTACTAAGAATACTGCTATCTTAATTGTCAGTAAATGCAAATCTCCAGGAAGTATGATATACCTTAACTTCTATAATTATATGAAACAAAACACTCAAGTTGTACATAAATCAAATGGAAGCCTGTCTATACATTCTAAGCAAAGCATCAGCAATGTGTTGGAAATATATTGCCTGAAGGTCATATGTGGATGAGGTGGGCTGATCATGTAAAGAATGACAATGAAAGGTATTGTAAGAACAGTCCATCTGAAAAAGCTGACCATGGTATGCTGAAATAGTATGGACATATGAAAAGAATAAGTGAAGAAAGACTGATCAAGATGATTTATGGCTTAGAAGTGGAAGAAGCAAGTAGGAAAGGGGCAAACATGGAGAGGGAAGGATAGAGTTAAGATAATGAGTTGAACCAAGTTATATTAAGTGGTCAAAGTAAAATATTGGGGAACATGACTGTGGATGGTAGCCTCTGGTCTCAGTACAATATGCATGAAATCTAGAGGGTGGATGTGTACAAATGAGGTTTTACGTTCGTTTATTCTTAACTTGACCTCGATAAGGCAGAATAAACAACTGGGTATAAAAAAAATTAAAAATTTACAACTTTAACAATCATTACAATCAACTTTTGAAATACAATAAAATAAGCCACTTATAATTTAATAAAACCACGAGTTATAAAAATTAGAGCTTTTGCAACATTACATAGACCTACCAATTTCAACTGTTGAGCCACAAAGTACAGTAGTACAAAGCTCTTTGTTTGAATATATATATACACTGAACTTAACTGAATGAGATGTGCAGAAAGCCTTGGCACATTCTCTGAGGTAATAAATACTGTCTGAAAGTTTTCATTTATTCTAGATAACTGAAATCATTTGTGATCAGCAATGGTGGTTAGTATACATTAACATAAATATTACCATCAACATAATCCATTACTACAATCAAACAATAAACATCAAAGATAAAATATCCTTTTCTTAAACTCCACTGCAACTTGTATTGAACCTATAAGCAATAAAACAAAATCAATAATCTACTTAACCTTTGATCATACCAATCCCAATCACATGCTGAATGTGAATGTACTGTCCAAATTCTCATCTACAATTTTAACCCTTTATGAAATGATTCCCATTCATAAACTATTTGGGAACTTTGGGGCATTAAGTATCATCTAAAATGCATGAGGACTGAAAAGCAAACTGTATAAGTAGTTCCTTCAATCATATATATTGAAAACTCAAGATATTTATTCCCTGACAAGCTTTTGAATATATCATCTAAAGTTTAAGTATCATACTACTAAATGCACTAATCACCTGTCTGTAATAATCACAGAAGTTTAATATCAACTCAGACAAATATCAATACACATACTTATTGCACTTGTTCAGATTTGCTTTTGATGAGCATTTTCCACATAATCACTAATGTCTTTCAAATGCCCCATACTCCTGCACCTTTATTCCTGTACTGAACATCAACACAGGAAATATTACTATGTCCTCTTAATTCACATACAAACATTTTGTCCTCAAATATAGACTAATAAGTGGTACCATCTTACACCCTTGGATATATCTGATCTTTTATTCAATAAGTGTCTGTGATCTTCCCTGCACATCATTACAGAGTAATCCAAAATCATGTCACATGGAATAAGTAACCAATCTATCCAATGGTGTTTACATATGGCACCTGTTATTTAAGCCACTTGATAAGAGATTCAGGTATTCATTAGTCAATTATTCATATCAGTTCTACATTCTATTTATGCTTTTATACAAAATCAGTATTATACATTATCAGTCTTCTTCAGTAAACTGGCCTATGCTCATCAATATATTCAACATTTTCAAAACTAAATGAAGCTGAAGTATTTGACTAGATCATAAAATGGGTGGGAACGTAGATATCTTAAGTCACATTAGTTTGGAAAAACACATTACAAACCTGCAGTCTATGAAAACAGAATGCATTCGTGTATATTACATGATGTAAATGACTGAAAAAAACAATTTTTACAAGGCTCAGCAACTATCTGTCTTACAACAGACATCAAATATTAAAAAAAACTCTGTGGGGCAAAGCCAAACTCAAATCTCTACAAAATGTAACTAATTTATTTTCTGTATGGCTTCAGCATTTTGAGTAACTATATATTACTTACCTGTATATGGCAGGAGATCATATTTACAAAATCAAATAACATGGTTTCACTTCTTAAGTACTCAAAATAATGCAAAAAAATGAAACAAAAGAAGTAAAGAGCTAGTTTCTTGCTGATGTAGGAAGGGGCAATTTACTTCCAGCTGGTTTCCCTCTAGACACAGAGGATGGCTTGGGAATGGATGAACCCTGTCGGTGAGCTCTTGGTGAAGGTATTGGTGAGGGAGGGGTGGTAACTTGTTCAGGAGTGGAACTAGATGCGCGGCGACCTGGCCGTGAAGTGGCTGAACTACTACGGGTTGCAGAAGCTGAGGATCTATGCTGAGAACCACGGGTCATGGAACGCAGATCTTCTGTAGCAGGTGAAGAACAGCGAGATGTAGCTGGAGAGGAACTTGTACTCCCAGTACGACTATTACTACGGCTACCTCTGCCAAAACCATTAACTGGGCCATCCAATCCAGGGGAGGAACAACGTGAACCCCCTGGGGAGGAACTGCAACTTGTAGGTCTAGATCCTCTACCCCTTGGAGTACGTACCTGCGGTTGCCTTAAACGTGACCCCACAACATTAAGAGTTCTAGGACGACCTTCTGTCTCTTGTGGTGATGAATGTGGGGAAGTAGAACGGGAAGAATTTGGGGACACTGATGGGGAAGTTGGAAGAGCTAATCTGGATGGAGATGTACGCAAATTTTCATGACTGAGAGATTTTGTACGTGATGGAAGTGGGCCACGAGATGGAGAAGGAGCAACAGTAGACACTGGTCTACTTGGACGTGAAGGTGGGCGAAGCCGTGTCACTACATTAGTGCCAGTTGACCCTGTGCCACCTTGGCTGCCCCTTCTTGGTCCTGAAGTGGTCTGACCATCCCTATGACTACTGTCCTGGTCTTCCTGACCACAAGGTGAATCACTCTGGTGTCCCAACATGCCTGGGGCAGGTATTCTACTTGCTGAAGTAATTGTGGAAGGTTGCCGTAAACGGGACCCACCTAGATTATTGCTACCACGACTCTTGTTTTCCATGTTACTACCTTCACTGCTGGTAGATGGATGACTGACATAAGGGCGCTCCGAAGCTCTCCAGCGAGAAATTCGAGAAGGATGGTTCTGTGGAGTGGGCAGGCGACTCCTGATGACTGATTCATCTATACGGATACCAGCATCAACCAAGAATTCATCCGTGGTAGGGTCGAGTGTAGACATGCTGGGGAGAGAAGCATGATGAGTAAGGCGCCATGGGGGTGAAGCAAGGGGGGCATGGGGTCTTGGGCGGGAATAGGGAGTAGGAATAAGACATGGGGGGATACGAGCTAAAGGGTGAAGACCATGCTGCAGCCAGGAAGCACCCAGGGGTCCAATAGGATAAGCTGGAGGTGAGGACCAAGGTGCTAACTCTGCAGTGTCTAGTAAAAAATATGGATGGGGAGGCTGCTCCATCATTCTTGTTTCATGTTCTCGAGTTCCCATTGATCTTTCACCATCATAGCTGAACTGAGGATAAGGTTCTCGGGGATACAGTTCAGCAGCAGCTAACATTTCTGCATGGTAAGGATCTGGGCTATAAGGTTCAGTAAAAGCAAGAGAGGATAAGTAATCTTCAGGATGATCATATGAGAAGTGAGTAGGGATAGATCGGGGGGAATACATAGCAGAGAGATGGGGTGCAAGAGTAGGGGGAAGACCATGGTAAATGTAAGGGTCATCAGAATCCCGTGGATAAGCAACACGACGTGGTCTACTCTCACGCAGAGGTTGGGGAGACCGCTCTCGTTGCCGGCCCCCTGCTGAAGAGTCACTCTCACTTGTATGACTACCAAACTGTATGTGGTGTGGGGATGGGTCAACAGAACGTGAAGAGGTGTTGAATTTTTGTGAAGAGGCTTCTTCCTTATTGGATGGATTATAGTAATGTGCAGAGGAATCTGAATATTCAGTGATTTTGTTATGATGTTTAGAAGCCTTGTCTGAATGATGGGAACGAGTTTTATAAGCATCAGATGATTCACTCCTTCGAGAAGATATATCAAAATGTTGGGCATTGTGAGAAGCTTCATAATGATGAGAAGGAGGGCTACGTCGACGTGCCATTGTATCATATGAGTTTCCAGGCCGTTGAGAAGGTTGGTGGTGGTTGGGCTCTTGTTCATTTTCATATTCCTCATTTTCTGATGAACTGTGATGGCGATGACGGGTATGTTGTGGAGGCCAAGTGTACATACCATGAGGACTGGGCGGACTAGCAGTACTATGAGAACTTGGTGATTGAACCTTGGTTTCTTTACTAGTGTGCCGACGACCATCATAGAGAATATCTGGGTCTTCAGTGTCTGAATGACTGCCTCGACCATCTATTGACCATCCTCGGCCAAACCTATTTCTTCGAGGTTCTTCAGGACTTGTATCTGCAGATGCTACTTTTCTCCGCCAGCGGGGACGAGAGGTACGGAGCCAGAAGACCTCCCTTGCAGAGAGCTTTTCTGATGTTCTGTCTCCACTATCATTATTCTCAGATGCTAATGAAGAATAGGCTGATCGCCGGGATGATACATGTTTGCTACGAGTGTCCGAGTGTCTCTTACGGGACTCTGAATGGCGATCCCTTGATTCTGAAATTCTATCTCTGGAACCTGACAGACCTGACAGACTATCTCTAGAACCTGAAAGGCTATCTCTTGAATGAGAGAGATTATCTCGAGAATCTGAATGTAAATCTCCAGATTCTAAATGTCTTTCCCGTGACTGTGATGATCTAGTGACACGTGATGAAGTTGATGACGGTGGATCTCTGGTGATCCTTGGGGACTCTGGTGAAAGCTGTTCTTCCCAATCAATAGTAGGCTCCTCAGGGCTTAGAAGAACTTCATCACATATATCGCTTATGTCCAATTCGTTGTCATCGTCATCATCGTCATCAAGAGACCACTCAGAGGGGTTAGTAGCAGAGCTAGGAGATGTGTTAGTAGTAGAAGCTTGGTACCCACCACCCCTGTAAGGCATACACATGCATGAGTTAGATATCTGGAGTATAGTACTGGTCAACTGCTGCCTGGGCCATAAACCTATACAAATATGCAAAATGAGGCACTGACGTAACATTTAATCATGCAACAATGTCTTATCCTTTAAAAATCACATATCTACATCATGGGTCATCTTCCTAAGTACATATCCAGGATTTGGCCTAGATGGAAGTGAATTATGAATCTGCCAAGACAATGAAGATAAGATCAAAACAAGAGTTGTATGTAGTATTATATCTTTGGAAAACAAGCAATTTTGAGTTATTGGAATTCAAATTCAGCATTTTTGAGTTACCTGAATTAAAATTCAATCACTAATATTAGTTAAATACTCATAAAACATAATACAGAAGTACGTTAATTATGAGACTGGTGACCATCTTGAATGAAAATAAATCTACGGTATTTGATAACATATACCAGATGACAGCTATATTCACAGGAGTTTTGTTTGATGAAACTAATCAACAGGCTTCTTTACTCCACTGCAGGAAGCAGTTGAGACCACTTCAGCTGAGGACACTCAAGAGGAGTTAGCCAAGTGCCTGGGAGGCATTGCAAAGAAGGCATGGATCATACATGATACAGTTACTTGCTGATGTAAACAACTGTTTTCAAAACAGCATATGGATGTTTGTAAACTTTTTAGGCATCAATTCACATTATTTATAATAAAAAATGCAATTTTAGTATTATACAATACAAAGCAGTATACTAATACAGTCCTGATGATTCATAAGTTTCAGAAAACTGAGATATAAATGTGAAAGATTTTATGAAGCATAAATTACAGAAAACTTTTCATACTTTTAGGAAGTGTGAAACAGTGTGAATGAGTGGTGGCAAATTTTATACATTACAGCAATTCTAAAATTCCCTAATTTGACAGAGAAAAAGCCCCTGAAGTGCTTAATAACTTCTTTAATGCAATTAAAATTCTGTTCATCCTATGACATTCAGCAATTTCATCTTCTATGTATACTAATGAACCGCCAACATGCTTTAAACACTGTATTCTATATCTCCTGTCCACTCAACCATATCTCTCAATGATCCCCTTAATTAAATGTGGTTTTATTAGTACTGCAGTTCTTTTTCTATTTAAACTATTTTGATATATCAAGAACTAAAAGGATAGACATCTTTCTTGAAAATGAAACTTACAAACAAGAATGGCCCAGGCAACAAAATGTTAGCTATAGTGATGATAAATAAAGTAACTAACTGCACAGCTAAAAGTCTAACATATTGTGCACAACAGTCTATGATAAGCAATTCTGTAATAACTTTTGTAATATATGGATTAAACAGCTTACAAAAGGCTTTTTACATACCTTAATAACACCTACCAGTTATCAGCATCTAATATTAACCTTTACTTATTGCTATGAATGCAGGGGCCTACAGCAAGAAGGAAGGTAAAAAGGTCAATAATGAGGCTGAAGGTAGGAAAGGTACCTGGAATGGAAGGGGTCACTGCTGAAATAGTGAAGTATGGAGGAGAAAGTGTGACAGAGCGGATGCATTTGATATGTAATTTAGCATGGAAATAAGATTGTGCCTGAGGATTAGGTGAAAGCTATAACTGTTCCTTTCCTCAAAAGACATGGTGCTAAGAATGGATGAAGTAATAAGAGAGATGAAAGCAAAACTTGGGAAAGGAGGTGCTGAGATGGAGTGTAGTGATGAGAAGCCTGTTTGCAGATGATACCACGATATTTGCTGAAAGTGATGAGGAGTTGCAGAAGGTTGTAGGTATGTTTTATGATGTGTGTAAGAATAGGCAATTGAAAGGAGAAGCAAGTAAAAGCAAAGAAATGGTGTCTGAAAGGAAACAGAATGAAGTATAGATTTTGCAAAACCCTACAGAGTGAAAGAAGAAACTGTACTAAACTGTGTTACAAATATGGGAGGAGAGACTGGAAGAAGGGAAAGAATTTAAGTGTTCAGGAGCTATCTTGGGTAAGTTTGGTGATATGAAAAGGAGAGATACGGAAGAAAGCCGTACTGAGTAAAATAGTCACAGGGTCCATTAATAAAAAAATCAAGGGTGGAGGTGTCAGTATGAAAGTGAAAAAAGTCCTCCTGACCCTGACATATGCAGCTGAAACATGGACATGGAATGAGTCATAGATGTCAAGAACCAAGGCTGTGGAGATGAGCTATTTGAGAGGACATTGTGGTACAACTAGATGGAAAAAAGAGAGAGAGAAAGAAAGAGAGAGAGAGATTTGGAAAGGCAGGAAATGCAAAGGGAATGAACTGTGGAGCGGCAGAGTGGGTGAAACATAATAATTTGAGGTGCTTCGGGCATGGGAAAAGAATGTGAGACGAGTTTCAAGTAAAGTGTATGATATTATGATTAAAGGGGTTAATGGGAGAGGAAGACCACCTGTGACACGGGGGAAACAGAGTGGAAGAGTACTGGAGAGAGGTGTGGTGCAAGAATGCATGGAATGTGTTTGTGATAGAGGCATGTAAAGACAGGGAAAAGTGGGGAATCTCTTACAGTGGCCACCCCTTTGATGGTAGTTCCAAGTGGGAACTGACATCAGAAATAATCTAAAATAGATGGATAGCTAATTGCTCACTTGTCACTTAACTTCTTTAACTAACCCCTCAAAAGATATCCTTACACATCACATTCATTATGCATGGTTTCTGAAAAATATAATAAAATGTCCCATAGCCACAAACATTTCATAATAATACCTATTTTACATCAAACAAAACTGACAATAATTTCTCACAAAGTAAATGTTTAATCTTACATATATCCAGTTAAAATGCCATGATAAATAATAAGGGCATCAATATATGACAATCATCAGGCATACCAAATCATCCAGTGTAAAGTGATATCTAGATATGGAAAGTGATATAACTTCAGCATGCCTGTCACAATAAGAAAATGGTTGTTGATGTATCAAATATGGTAACTTCCATTCTCAAGATGTACATGAATTATATGAATAGCTCTCTTAACAGTAACAACACATATCATTAACTGTGCAGCACACGTTATGGTAATCTCGGGACTATGTGATCACTTTTAATCTGTAACATTTGTTGTATCTAATGCAAAGAAGCCAATATTTATGCTGCACACACAAGAAGCATGCAGTAACAAAAATAACATAAAATCATAAACAATATCATTGCTTTAATACAGTATATACCTGGCATCAGAAAGACTTAAAGTTCATGTTGTTATTAACTACAAAGAAAAAGGGGTGAGCTAGTAATGCACAATGTGTATCCATGCAACTGGTGGCTATGTCACTGAATTACAAACAAAAATAAAACCACTGAATCATCATTATATCTAACCTCACTGTAAGAAGTGAAAAACTCAACAAAACTGCAACTTCATTTATACTTTGAGAGGATGAAAAAATGTAAAATGATGGATTAAAGAATTCTTACTTGATTTTGGTAATATTACTTATACCATTCGTTTCTTCAGTAGTTTCTATTTCCTCAATACAAAGGATTAACAGATATTTTTGTAGGATACCAATAACATATAGATGAATCAAGAGGCATTTTGTAAAGGAATTTTCCTGTGTACATTTCATTGCACTATCATTACTAAGGAAACTCGAGAAAGGCAAATAACAATTTTCTAGCTCTTGTATCACAAATGAAGGAGAAAAACTTTAATGAAAGTGAAATCAGGTCACATCAACAGCACAGGTATAATGTTATGCTATAAAATACGGGATACACCACAAAGCTCATGTACGAGAATATGCAAAAAAAATTAAGCAGAAACAAGCACAAAATAACCTGAAATGAGAAATTTGGTGAAAAGGTAATCATCAAAATATTTTCTATATAACAGAAGACATTCAAATGAAGCTGAAATAAGAAAAATATAGGATATGGAATGCTCTACAAAGGATATACAAAAAAATATAAATAACTGTTGGTCGATAAAATGGGTACCTGGCTCAGGCTAGGGTATATATATATATGGCGTTAATGGGATGGCCTTGATTAG
>JAUUDW010627860.1:0-11407 GCA_032361385.1 Panulirus guttatus
CATGAGTCAGGAGACACTCTCGTGCTGGAGAGGTGCAACTCTGACGAGTGTGCTGTTTGCCTTCATTTTCTCGGGCAGAGCTCATCTGTCTCAACTTAGATGGCGCGGCAAGACTGCCGCTGCCTTCATCATGTGGGTTAGGGATCACTTTCCAGCTTAGTTTGTCTTGCGTGATTCCTGCTGCCTTCATTATCTGGGTCAGGGCGTGAGCCGTCCTAACTTCCTCTGTGTTACAGGGATGCTGCTGCCCCCATCATCTGGGTCGGGGATGAGCCGTCCTAACAACGTCTGCGTAGCTACTGTGGATTGCCGTCGCATTCATGGCCAGGGTCAGATGCCAAGCACTCTGTGTTGTAGGATTGCTGCTGCCTTCCTTCATACGGCCTAAGGTTCAGCGGTCCCACCTTAGCTGGTGTTGTAGGACTAGCGTCTCCTGTATCATCTGGGTCAGAATTCAGTTGTCGGTAAACTTTTGATGCGACAAATGACGTATCAGGTTTTATCACATGGGGCACCGATGGTCAGATTGCGGCCCACGAGAGCATAATTAACCGGCCCGTTTGATCATCAGAGAAGAAGCGGAAAATTCAGTGATACTCTGTTCATTTACTCGAATATTATAATACATGAATTGTCAAATAAACCACTACTAGTCATTAGCGTATAAATATGAACTTCCTTTATGACTAGCGGCAGTAATGAAATTGTTACTGTGCATCAAACGCGTCAAGATGTGACTATGGGGGAGAGACGTTAAATCACAGTTCGTCTCGCTGATGAAGATTGTCGATTCTGCTAACACCTTTTATTTTTCTTTTCTTTCTCTCATTCTTGAGAACAATCCTTACCGTCACCCAGACTCATAGCAGCATTAAAGCTGGCTGCTGTTCTAAGCTGACCATGGCCTTTCCAGCATTAATGCTTGTTCTTTATGTGCTTCATCATCTGATCTGCATCACAGCACGAATTAACAAACGTAAGCTAGAGTTATATAACAATAGATGGCGTAAACTCAAGCGACATCGCTGTTACACTCTGTCAACCAGATCCACCTCCTTGCAATCTTTACCATATATCATTAGTGAAGTGGCCCAAGGGACTCCGCCTCTGAGCAAATTTGTCTATAAAGCTAAAGAAAAATTTAAACGCCCCTGTTGTAGGGCAAAATAGAATCATTCTGACAACAGTATGAGAGTTATTGTTACCAATGCCATCTTGGACAGGGATCCTGACAACGTGCGTTGTGTTGCAAAAGGTATTGATGTTCATGTCAATAAGAACAGGATCTCATTCCTCTCAGATATGGGAAAATCAAGCTGCGGATTTTATTAAGGACAGAGACATCGTGGTGTGTGTCCTGAGACCGCATCATGTGTGGCCCTTACTACCAACGGTGACTTGTCTGCCTCCAGACCACTTGGGTTGTAGATGTGATGATGGCCACAAGACCACTTTCAGTGGTGGAGTGTGTGACGAAACACCACCTGTTTGTGGTCTTCTCTATTAGAGGAGATCTTGACCAGAGACAATTTGTTGTAAGTCTCTTACTGTCGAAGGTAATGTGCGTATTCCGCTACACCTTTATGTGTGGCCATCATTATTAGTATTAAAGTGCGTGGTCGGGAGAAGTTGGAGCGTGGTCATCATCATTACAGCTGTAATTTCTAAAATGAAGACATACTGGTTCATGGTTGTCACTATCAGTGCCTCGAGATCAGTCCGTTCGAGTCCGTCCCAATCAACGTTTAAGTGCGTTTCCCGTGAGGATTAGCCGTCAGGAGCAGTAATAAAGTACGATCACCGCACAGATCACTTTGTGGGTGTCTGTTACTATCAGTGGTTGAGTGCGTGCCCAGGGACTGCCGCGTGTGTAGCCCTCACTGTCGATGGTGATAATGTGTGCTCATTTACACAGGGCACGATGGACACACCACCTCCTTCTCTAGGACTTTGCATGCAACAACACTGTCGAGAGCCCGCACTGGGTCTTAACCCACTCGGCCGTTCGTTGTCTTCCTGTGTGTCTGTCCCTTGACCGCGGCAACAAAACAAAAGGACACGGCGCGACTGGGAGAGGCCCAGTCTCTGGGCGACTCAAATCCGAGCAGCAGCATAAGGCGTGGTCGAGTCATGTCCTTCGGCCATCCACAATGTCTACTGACAATAGTTGATCACGAGGGTGTAACCACCAGAGCCTAACATGACAACCCACCGTCAGTGGTCACCGTGGGCTGAGAGTGGGCGCCCCTCCGAGGAGTCCTCAAAGAGCCTTCTTCAAAGGAAGGCTTCCGTCTCCTCCTGGCCCAGGAAGAAACAGCAGCTCCTCAGCACAGTACTAGAGGCTCCACTCAGCCAACAGCCAGATGAATGTTCTTCCGACTTACATGCAGGAGTTATTTGGCGAGGATTGTCTTCACAGGTGTGCTCAAAGCAATGAGCCGTCATAGACCGCCTTGAAGTTTAACTCAAAAATGACATCACAAATTTAGCTTAAGTATACCTCTCCAACTGAGACTCAAACAACGTCTTTGATTTTGAGTCAAAATCGATAATCTGGGCAATCCCACTGATGCCGTCTCACAAAATATATCCCATTAGTAGATATCTCTTTCACTACGACAAATTCATTCGCTCTTATCATTATTGTTGTGGCATAGAACTAACGCACTTCAGTAACGTCTCTCCCTATAACACGTCACTGACTACACCATTTAGAAATGTAACCTCCTGGAACATTTCCTGAGGCCCAAAGCTGCGGCAGAAGTTGACATCAAGAGAATGAACTTTGACCACATAGCACAGCAGGTAGGAGGCAATACAGTTATATTTGAATACAGATGAATACAACTGAAATCAAGCAGCAGCAGATCATTGAGCTTTAAAGAGGCTGTTTGTGAGAGTGGAAGAGAACAGAAACTTATTATTTGTTAATCTGATTATTAACTACACCAAATAAGAAATATCAGCATACAGAAATTGCGGATCGTTGCCTAACTACACATGATTGAAAACTGGTGGCGCTTGTCGAAGAAGTAGGCGCCCCTCCTTCCCCCCTCCCGTGTTCCCGGCGCAGGGAATCTCCCCACACCCCCAACCCCGGTCTCTTTACGTCACCCCACACAAACACCACCATCGTCCAGCGGGTAGCAGGTAAGAGCCAATAACATTGTGTTTTATAGCCTTCATGTAAACGCTAACCAAACAGGAAGCATTAGCATTGATAGAAGCAGGAAGATGTTCTTACTAGCACGATAGTAAGGTGGTCGGTTAACCTTCATTAACTGGTGAGCCATCTCTCTCTCTCTCTCTCTCTTTCTCTCTCTCTCTCTCTCTATCTCTCTATCTATCTATCTATCTATCTATCTATCTATCTATCTATCTCTCTCTCTATCTCTCTCTTTCTCTCTCTCCACCCCTATTCCCGGCACAGGGAGCCCCTCTCTACCCCTTACCCCGCGGTCTCCATACGCCATACCACCGCGTCACCATCACCATCCAGCTTTTATCAGACAGATGGCAATAACGTCATATCTGGTAACCAAAATGTAATCTATAGCCATCCAGGATGTGTCAGCATTCCTAGGTAGTGGAGCAATTCTTTCTTGACACCGATGCGTGACACCATAAAGAGGTTGCCTCTGCCCACTTCCCTCAATATACTACGATGTGAACAAACACATTTTTGCCAATTCTCACAAAACCCGTCAGCCATTATACCAGTCATGAGTTCAGACAATTGTACAAACGATATTCCATCCTGTTTGTAGTGTTTCTTTTTGTAAAATGCATAGGAAGTGTTGATGACCCCTCATTTGTCTTCATCTTGAGAATTTCCTTACATGAATTTTGTTCTTAGCTTGGCACACATTTTGTATTATTGCAGTTACTGTAGTTTCCCTGAAATGACCTGGGGTGGCAACATCAAGCTGATTATTGTCTGTATCATCCTTTTGCCAAAATGTATGACAAGTGCAAACCACCACAGGCGCACTGAGCCAACTAGGTGTGTGTCCCACACTCATAAAGGTAAAGTGCGTGTCCCGAAATGTGGCTGTCTCTGCCATTATGGTGAAGTGTGTTACGGGAGACAACTTGGTATGTGGCCGTCACTCTCAATGGTGCAGCGCGTGACTAGGGTCAACTTGCTGTGTGGCCGTCAGGCGTTTGAGGAGTTCAGAAAAGTTTATATTAAAAACAAAACTTAAGCCCTTTATTGAATCTGAAGCCCAGAGGATTTCTTCGGCTTTTCTGTACATTCTGTCTGTTTTCCACGGCACCCTGATGTTGTAAAGGGAGAATTAGAAACATAATATTTCATTATCATCACCATATGTGTGTGTGTTAATGTAAACATTAGACTGCTACTATCATCATTACCAGGATTTGATAGTCATAAGCCAGGTTTAAGACTGTATGCATATTTTCAGTTGCTAAAAGATGAAACGGAAAAAGGAGCCAAGCGGGGAGTGCTTATCCTCCTCGAAAGCCCGGTTTAGGGTGTCTGAAAGCGTGTGGATGTAACCAAGATGAGAAGAGAGGAGGGATAGTTAGTATGTTTGAGGAAAGATATCTGGATGTTCTGGCTCTGAGTGAAATGAAGCTCATAGGTAAAGGGGAAGAATGGTTTGGAATCGTCTTGGGAGTAAAGTCGGGTTGGTGAGAGGACAGGAGCTAAGGAAGGAGTAGCACTGCTCCTGAAGCTGGAGTTGTGGGAGTGTGTGATACCGCGTAAGGAAGTAAATTTCAGATTGATGTGGGTAAAACTGAAAGTGGATGGTGAGAGATGGGTGATTATTGGTACTTATGCACCTGGTCATGAGAAGAAAGATCTTGAGAGGCAAGTGTTTTGGGAGCAGCTGAATCAGTGTGTCAGCAGTTTTAGTGCACGAGACCAGGTATTAGTGATGGATGATTTAAATGCGAAGATGTGTAATGTGGCAGTTGAGGGTATAATTGGTGCACATGGGGTATTCAGTGTTGTGAATGGAAATGGGGAAGAGCTGGTGGATTTGTGTGCTGAAAAAAACACTACTGATTGGGAATACCTGGTTTAAAGACAGAGATATTCGCGAGTATACGTATGTGAGTAGAAGAGTTGGTCAGCGGGCATTATTAGATTACGTAGTAATTGATAGGCATGTAAAAGAGAGACTTTTGGATGTAAATGTGCTGAGAGGGGCAGCTGTTGGGATGTCTGATCACTACCTTGTGGAGGCAAAGGTGAAGATTTGTAGATGTTTTCAAAAAGGAGAGAGAATGTTGGGGAGAAGAGAGTGGTGAGAGTAAGTGAGCTTCGAAAGAAGATTTGCGTGAAAAAAAATATCAGGAGGGAGTGAGTGCAAAATGGCAAAAGGTGAGAGCAAATGAAGTGAAGAGAGTGGGTGAGGAATGGGATGTATATAGGGAAGAAGTGATGGCATGTGCAAGAAATGCATTTGGCATGAGAAAGGTGGGAGATGGGCAGATTAGGAAGGGTAGCCAGTGGTGTGATGAAGAAGTAAAGCTGTTAGTGAAAGAGAAAAGGGAAGTTTTTAGACGATACTTACAAGGAAGGAGTGCAAATGAATGGGAGATGTATAAGAGAAAGCGGCAGGAGGTCAAGAGGAAGATGCAAAAGTTGGAAAAGAGGGCAAATGAAAGCTGGGGTGAGAGAGTATCGTCAAACTTTAGGGAAAATAAAAAGATGTTTTGGAAGGAGGTGGATAATGTGCGTAAGACAAGAGAACAAATGGGAACATCGGTGAAGGGGGCAAGGGGGAAAGTGATAACAGGTAGTGATGGAGTGAGGAGGAGATGGAGTGAGTATTTTGAAGGACTGTTGAATGTGTTTGATGATAGAGTGGTAGATGTAGGGTGTATTGGTCAGGTTAGTGTGTAAAGTGAGAGTCAAGGAGAGTGGTTTGGTGGAGAAAGAGAAGGTGGTGAAAGCCTGGTGGAAGATGAAATCTGGCAAGTTGTCGGGATTGGATGGTATTAGAGGAGGGTGAAAGGCTTGCATGGAATAGTGAAATTGAACGATATGGTATACTGGGGTCAACATGCTGTCAGTGAACTGAACAAGGGCATGCGAAACATCTGGGATATACCATAGAAAGGTCTGTGGGGCATGGATTTGGATAGGGAGCTGTGGTTTCGGCACATTACACATGACAGCTAGAGACTGAATGTGAGTGAATGTGGCCTTTTTTTGTCTGTTTCCTGGCACTACCACACTGACATGGGGGATGGCAATGCTGTTTCCTATGGGGTGGGGTGGTGCCAAAAATGGATGGAGGCGGGCAAGTATGAATATGTGCTTGTGTATATGCTTGTGTATGTATATGTATGTAAATATGTATATGTTGATATGCATTTTCCATATATGTTCATATATGTATATATGTGTGTATATGAGTGGATGGGTCTTTCTTCCTCTGTTTCTTGGTGCCATCTTGCTGACGTGGGGAACAGTGATCAAGTATAATAGATAAATGATAAAAAATGAAATTGTATTCTGATATAGGGTAGGAGAGTAAGAATTCTACCTCTGTATTCCCTGAGTTTTGTTAATGGCAACAAAAGTGGGCAGGAGTGGGTTACTGGAAACTCCCCTTATTGTATTTCAGTTTATAATAGAGGGAACAGATGAAGCCAAGCTGGAAGTGGTCATCTTCCTTGAAGGCTCAGGCTGGGGTGTCTGAATGTGTCTGGATGTAACTAAGATAAGAGAAGAGAGATAGGTAGTATTTCATGAAAGAAGCCTGGATTTTATGTTCAGTATGAGTGAAACAAAGCTCAAGGGTAAGGGGGAAGAGTGGTTTGGAAATGTCCTGTGTTGTAGCAAAGTCAGGGGTTGGTGAGAGGACATGAGCTAAGGAAGGAGTAGCACTACTCCAGAAGTTGTCAGAATATGTGATAGTGCAAGGTAGTAAATTCTAGATTGAAGTAGGTGAAATTGAAAGTTGATGGAGAAATATGGATGATTATTAGTGCTTTTGGACCTGGCCTTGAGAAGAAAGATAATGAGAGGCAATTGTTTTGGCAGCAGCTGAGTGAGTGTGTCAGCAGTTTTGATGTTAGAGACCAGGTATTAGTGATGCGTGATTTAAACGTAGAGGTAAGCAATGTGGCAGTTGAGGGTGCAATTAGGATGCAAGGTGTGTTCATTGTTATAATTGGGAATGGTGAAGAGATTGTGGAGTTGTATCCAGAAAAGGACTGGTGATTGTGAGTGCCTGGTTTAAAAAAGATTGATGTATTTTGTGAGAAGGAATGGTGGTCAGTAGGCATTATTGGAATATATATTACATACCAATTGGATGTAAATGTACTGAGAGGGGCAGGTGGTGAGATGTCTGATCACTATCTAATGAAGGTGGGGGTGAAGATTTGTCGAGGTTTTCGAAAAAGAAACAATATTGGTGAGAAGTAGTGGTGAGAGTAAGTTGAGCTTGGAAAAGAGTCTTGTGTGAAGAAATACCTAGAGAGACTGAGTGTAGAATGGCAAAAGATGAGGGTAATGAAGCAAGGTAGTGGGTGATGCATGTGGTATGTGAAAGATGGGAGATGGGAAGATTAGAAACAGTAGTAAGTGTTGGGATGAAGAAGTAAAGTTACAGTTGAAAGAGAAAAAAAGAGGTGTTTAGGCGATACTTACTTGGAAGGAGTGCGAATGATTATACAAGGGAAAGCAGCAGTAGTTTAAGAGGAAGTGCAGTGGTTGAAAAAGAGAGCAAAAGAGATTTGGTGCGAGTATCAGTAAATTTAGGGAGAATAAGATGTTTTGGAAGGAGGTAAATAGTTTGTGAAAGACAAGAGAACAAGTGGGAACATCAGTGAAGGGGCAAATGAGTTACGTGATAACTGGTAGTGATGAAGTCAGGAAGAGATGGAGTGAATATTTTGAAGGACTGTTAAATGTGGTTGGTGATAGTGTCAGAAGTAGGGTTGGGATGGTATGTGAAGTGAAAGAGTCATGGAGAGTGGTTTGGTGTAAAGTTGGTTGAAAGCTTGCGTAAGATGAAATATGGCAAGGCGGTGGGAGTGGATGGTATTGCAGTTGAATTCATTTAGAAAGGGGGTGACTGTGTTGTTGATTGGTTGGTAAGAATATTCATTGTATGTATGGATCATGGTGAAGTGCCTGAGGATTGGTGGAAAGTATGTATAGTGCCATTGTACACTTGCAAAGGGGATAAAGGCAAGTGTTCAAACTATAGAGGTATAAGTCTGTGTGGGAGGGTATTGATTGAGAGGGTGAAAGCAAGTAAAGAGCATCAGATTGGGGAGGAGCAGTATGGTTTTTGAAGTGGAAGAGGATGCATTGACACAAAGTGTTTGCTCTGAAGAATGTATGTGAGAAATATTTTGAAAACAGATGGACTTGTATGTAGCATTTACGGATCTGGAGAAGGCATATGATAGGGTTGATAGAGAGGCTTTGTGGAGGGTCTTAAGAATATATGGTAATGAAAGGTAAGCTGCTAGAAGTAATGAGAAGTTTTTATCAAGATTGTAAGGCATGTGTATGAGTAGGAAAAGAGGAGAGTGATTGATTCTCAGGGAAAGTCAGTCTGCGGCAGGGGTGTGTAATGTCCCTAAGGCTGTTTAATTTGTTTGCGGATGGGGTGGTTAGGGAGGTAAATGCAAGAGTGTTTGAGAGAGGGGCATGTATGCAGTCTGTTGGGGATGAGAGGGCCTGGGAAGTGAGTCAATTGTTGTTTGCCAGTGATACAGCACTGGTGGCTGATTTGATTGAGAAACTGCAGAAGTTGGTGACTGAGTTTGGAAGAGTGTGTGAAGGGAGAAAGCTGAGAGTACTTGTGAATAACAGCTAAGTTATTAGGTTCAGCAGGGTTGAGGGACAAATTAGTTGGGATGTGAATCTGAATGGACAAAAACGGGAGGAAGTGAAGTGTTTTGATATCTGGGAGTGAACTTGGCAGCAAAGGGTACCATGGAAGTGCAAGTGAGTCATAGGGTGGGGGAGGGGGCGAATGTTCTAGGAGCAATGAAGAATGTGTGGAAAGTGAGAACATTATCTCGGAGAGCAAAAATGTGTATATTTGAAGGAATAATAGTTCCAACAATATTATATGGTTGCAAGGCATGAGCTATAGATAAAATTGTACGTAGGAGGGTGGATGTGTTGGAAATGATATGTTTAAGAACAATATGTGGTATGAGATGGTTTGATCGAGTGAGTAATGTAAGGGTAAGAGAGATGTGTGGTAATAAAAAGAGTGTGGTTCAGAAAGCAGAAGAGGGCGTGTTGAAATGGTTTCAACATATGAAATGAATGAGTGAGGAAAGGTTGACAAAGAGGATGTATGTGTCAGAGGTGGAGGGAACAAGGAGAAGTAGGTGACCAAACTGGAGGTGGAAGGATGGAGTGAAAGGGATTTTGAGTGGTCGGGGCCTGAACATGAAGGAGGGTGAAAGACGTGCACAGAATAGAGTTAAATGGAACGATGTGGTATACTGGGGATGACGTGCTGTCAATGGACTGAACTAGGGCATGTGAAATGTCTGGGGTAAACCATGGAAAGGTTTGTGGGGCCTGGGTGTGGAAAGGCAGCTGTGGTTTCAGTGCATTACATATGACAGCTAGAGACTGTGTGTAAGCAGATGTGGCCTTTTTCCTGGCGCTACCTCGCTGGCGCGGGGGTTAGCAATGCTATTTCCTATGGGGCAGGGCGGCATCAGGAACAGATGAAGCAAGTATGAATATGTACATGAGTATATGTGTATATGCATGTGTAAGTATGTATATATGTACATGTTGGCATGTATATGTATGTATTGTGCCTACATGTGCATGTATGTATATATATGTGTATATGAGCGGATGGGTCTTTCTTCATCTGTTTCCTGGCGCTACCTCGCTGATATGGGAAACACTGATCAAGCATAATAAATGATAGATAAATATGAGTAGTGTCCCTGGGGATAGTGGAGAAAGAATACTTCCTATGTATTCTGTGTGTTGTAAACGGCGACTAAAAGGGGAGGGAGTGGGGCTGGAAATACTCCCCTCCTCTTTTTACTTTTTCCAAAAGAAGGAACAGAGACGGGGGTCAAGTGAGGATTTTCCCTCCAAGGCTCAGTCCTCTGTTCTTAACGCAACCTCACTAACACGGGAAATAGCGAATATGTATGAAAAAAAGAAAGAGTGGATATGTCTTTCTCCATCTCTTTCTTGCTGCTACCTCGTTAACGCGGGAAACAGTAATCATATATGAAAGAAAATCATTTTAACTAGTATTGTCAACATCACATACCTAAACTTGCTTCATCAGCATCATGTGACCCCTACATATCATCATCATAACATTATTTTTTCTTCATTGTAAACAAGAAACATTATTTAAGTAACACAAACAAAAATATATTTGTTATTAAGTATGAAAACATTTCAAGCAGCACACATATATTTTGCCTAAAGCAATTTTTCATAGGTTATCTCAAAGTAATTACAATACTTCCTTCTGTGCTAGTGTACCTCTTACTAAGAATTGGGGTTATGGAAGGATATGTATGAGCAGACTAATCAAAATATTGGTGTCATCTGTAGCTTATCATCATTTAGGTTAATAATACAGAAAGGCAAAACCCCATATTATAATTCAAGCCTATCAGAGAAACCAGAAATTACAACATATTGTGCAAAATTCAATTGTTAGGCCTTGAACGTTTCGTAGGTGTAAGGAGAGCAAGAGATAGAATGTAGCTTTGCTCCCCCTCTCTCCCATCCACCTCCCACACACACATGCACACAAAATGTGCTCTTAGCTAAGGGTTGGAAGGCCCTGAACTAGATTTTCCATAGAAAATGTATCTTGTATGGTCTTGGGACATAACCTCAACAAAAAACTTTCAGTAAAAACTAGTATAGGAAATTTTGCTTTAAAGCAAAATTATAGTGAGTTAATAAGATTTGTAGTCATAAGATGATACTTTTTTTCAGTGGATCTTACGTACGGACTAACAGTGGGACAAGTAACTCATGATTCTCGTATTGATTGGCTGGAGCTAAATGAAACTGGTTCTCAACTGCTGTTCAGAGACAAGCGACAGAGACTTATGCTGATAAACATTGCAACCCTCCAGAAGACAACAATCCTTAATTACTCAACATTTGTGCAGGTTGGCATTTCAGATACTGGTATATAATAGTGTTTTGTACTAATTTTCATTCATGAAGCCATAATGTTTTGTAATATTATTTAATATTCTGTCAGTTTTACAGTTTTGGTTGTATTACTCAACTGTTAGTTAGTGAAATATGTAGTGAAACCTTCTTCTTTTTCTGTTCACTATACCAACATTCTTGTTCTCTCTAGTAACCTCTCCTCAGTTGAACACCCATCTGTCTAGTACCTATCTTGATATCTTATTTCTCCCTGAGACATAGATGTCTAATGATGTC
>JAUUDW010627871.1:0-11407 GCA_032361385.1 Panulirus guttatus
CCCCGACTGCTCAAAATCCCTTTCCCTCCATCCTTTTTCATTAATATTCGCCATTTCCCATGTATTCCCTGTGTGCCGTAAAAGGCGACTAAAAGGGGAGGGAGCTGGGGGCTGGAAATCCTCTCCTCCAGTTTTTACTTTTTCAAAAGAAGGAACTGAGAAGGGGGCCAAGTGAGGATTTTCCCCTTAAAGCTCAGCTCTCTGTTCCTAACGCTACCTCGCTAATGCGGAAAATGGCAAATATGTATGAAAAAAAATAACTAAGATCCAAGAGAAGTGGTTGAAAATAAAAAGCTTTACTGCATGTGAAATGAAGTTATCAGAGCTCATGATAATAATCTACTTAACCGAAAAAAATAGTTGAAGCTGTTATTCATACATGATTAACTAAAAGTAAACTGCTGATAAATCATTGATAAAACTGTTTTCATATGGACCACAACTTTAATCACATGTACTAACCTGAGTGTTGAAGCATATTTTATGCCATCCACAACTACTGAAGCTGAGAAGAACTTGTCCAGAACAACATGACTATAGTGAGGACCTGACACTTGGTTGCGAAATACATATGTCTGAAAATTAGATATAACTTTTTTTTCTTTTTGTAATCTGTGTTAAATATTATTGATAAAACAATTCATAAGTTTGCTTTAGGTTGCAAACAGATCTATATCAAGGTTTCATTATCTGAGTTCAGTATAATCAGCATGAAACTTATGGTTATTAGGATTGTTAGATCAGATCCAATGAAGGCAACTTGTATATACAAGTGATTTGATGGAGACTTTGGTCTTACTGGAGAAATTAACTTATGGCAAGGTTCAAAATAAGAGGTGCTTTAGGGAGTGTCAAAGTTCACATTTTACTCTAATGCACTGGGCATAAGGATAAAATGAACAAATGAGAGGTGGGGAAAGAGGTCTCAATAAGCTTCAGAGATAATGCATTCTGAAGTCTTCTATGCACACCAAAGAATTAACACTTCCTAAAGTGCATACAGTACAGTACACAATTTCCCTGTAACATTCTAGACTACATGTCTAAAAGTAAAATCTGATCTACATACCCACTCTCCTACCTAAACCTACATTATTCTTCACAAAGGGAGTTCACTAATCCTTTTAAAATGATCAGTCACTATCCCACTGCATACCGTGCTATGTTATGGAGACATTCCCCTTAATTCTTACCATATTCCATTTCATATTAATTCTTGCAATAATGAGCATTAATATGAACTAATGTAAAATAATGAAAAGCAGCTGGAGCATGAGACAGGATGGTGTGAGTATGAATGTAAATGGGAAGGGCCTGGAGGAAATAGAATGCTATCGGTACCTGGGAGTGGAAAGTGCTGCAGATGGAACCTAAAGTGAGTCAGTGGAAGGGGGATGCTAAAGTTCTTGGCATTTTAAGAAATGTGCAGGAGATTTCAATGTCTGAAAGGGCAAAGATGAGTATATCTGCATGTACAAAAGTCCTAAACATGTTGAATGGATGCAGGTCTTGGGCCTTGAATACAAAGGAAAGGAAGAGAAGGGTGGATGCGTAGGAAATGAAATACCTGAGGACAGCATATGGCATGAGGTGGGTTGATCGTGAGAAAATAACAGTCAGAGAAGTAAGGTAGTAAGCACAGTCTAACTGAAAGAGCTGACCAGGGTGTGCTGAAATGTTCAGGCATATGAAAAGGATGAGTGAGAAGAGACTGACAGGATCTGTGTGGAATAAGAGGTAGCAAAATGGAGGGATTGATTGAAGAAGGCTTTTGGGTACTAGGACCTGAAATGGATTATAGGTGTGCATCAGATAAAAAGAACTGGTTTGACGATGCTCTCTACAAACACAACACACATCATTAGTTCTAGTGACTATTTAAAAGGTGATTTGTGAGAACTTAAAATAATTGTTGGGCGATATTCAAGGAAATTTAAAGCCTATATATCGAATAACAAATGTTAAATTTTCTTCTCCCTGCAAAGCATATTGCACTAGTACATTGCATAACTGCTATAAAGAAGCAAATACATGCTAATCATAAACATAAGAGGCATGCATATCTTCAGTTCAAAGATGATAAAGTGGTGGGATCAAACAAAGAGTGTAGTTGTGGGATCTTGTGAGGGGCACTTTTTAGCAGTCTCACAATACACTTGTAATATAAATGCTGGTGACAATGTACACCGTCTGGATTAGCAGAATTTCAGTAAATCCTATCAACATTTACCAACCTTTTTAATCCTTCAACAGCATTCATTTTGTAAAGTATATCCATGCTGTACAATACAGTTTAAATATCTTTTAGTCAAACTATTGCGGAAAATCTACTATACTGTCACAGAAAAGGAAATGGAAGAGCAGATAATATTTACATTTAAAAGCATTTTGGGAAGATCTGCATTATTGAAATTTCCACGTATAAATTGTATGGGCATCTCAACAATTTTTTGGCCATTTTCTTCTCGTTCCAGGGTCTTTACATGGTCAGCACTTGGTGGCATTGCTGTTTTCCCATTCTTGTCCTCAAATGTCAGACATCCACGAGCTTCACTCTGCTTTTCCAACTGTATCCTGAAGTACTCATCCAAACCCCAAATAGTACTGAAAGTAAAAGGAATAAAAGCATTAGATAACATAAACCACCATTTAGGATATACATGCTATACATTCTAAAATTATAGCAAATGTATGCCTAAAAGCTCTCGCAAAATGTGTTTTCTTAAGCACAAGTGCTGCTTTGCAATATCTGTTCCCTGCATGTAAGTATTTCCAAATGGCCTCCAGTCAATGATTCTAAACATAAATACTCATTTCATGAGCAGCAATACCTCATAGTTATTCCCAACAAACATAAAAACCTAAATGGCCAAGCTGACAAGATGGTTGGATGGAGGGATGAACAATATGAGTTTATTGAGGTAGTTGTGATAATAAGTAGAATGAGCAACAGAAGGTGGAACAGAATTAAAAGTAGAGGAAAGCAGTGCTGAATATTCAGCATAAAAGTATCTATTAATCAGCTTTTAAAAGATATCACTAATGAAAATAAGGATGAGGTTGGGGGATACAACAGAATCATGTGGTATGCTACGGTTGATAAGAAAAGGAGGAGGCTGATCAATCAACAACCAATGACAGACCAGCCAGAGAAGAGAGTGAGGGAGGAAAGCTAAAACAAGAGCTTGGAGATCAGACCCTGATGCAAAATGTTAAATGCTTTGAGATATCGAGGGCTACTATATCAAGTTCCCTAAAATATCTGAGATGATGACCAGATAATATCAATTCAAAAATTACATCACTGCTGGATCTTGCCTTGCAAAAGCAACAATGATGATCAAAGAGAACACTATGATAACTCAAGATGCTTAAGGATAGGGGAGATGTGGAAAGATTAAAAAATATGAAGACTACAGAAGTAACAGCAACAGTTCAGTAGGTGGAATGGTTAGACCAGTCACTTATCTCTGGAATGAGATGTATCATTGCATGGTTCCAAGAGGATATGTAACAGAGGAAGAATATACAGCTAAAGGATTATATTACCTCTGTAGTTCACACAGTTAAAACTTAAAACTTTTCGACTTACTTCAAACAGATCTCTGATTTCCCCATTTAATGAGTAAAAATTAATCATAAAAAAAGACCTACATTTATGCTTACCTTATTTCCTGTAGTGTCTGTGTTTCTAAGAAGGCCTTGCCTCTGGGAGTATCCTGAAGGTCTCGAAGCATGTTCTGAACTGTGTATTTAGTGTATGTAAAAGGATTATCATAAGCTATGCTGTACTTCAGGTATGCCTCAGTCTGAAAAGATTTAGAGTACTAAAGGTCTATATAATGCTCTTCTAATGAAATTCAATATAACAGAAATAACTGAAAATAAAACAATACAAAATTCATTCATAATGGTGCAAATGGATGTGACAAGTAAAACTGAATATGAGGATTTTGTGTCAGAAGTGGAAGTAACAATGGAGAGTACCTTCGATGAGATTTTGTTAAAGGCATGACTAATGTGTAGTGCTTACTACACATCTTTCTTGATAATACTCTTTATCTTTGCTGCTATGTTCACTTCATGAGTAATAACAATTCTGGGTTCATGTGGGACTTGCTTCAATCATACATCAAGCATTCTTTTAAATGTCTTCATAGTTGTTCTATTCATGTTTATCATTTCTCCTGGTTGAACGGACGGAATGGAATATACCATACTTAATGCAACAAATATTTTGCAGCACAAGTATGGCCACAATTTACAGCGCATTATGAAGGAAATTCTCTCCTTGCCAAATAGTTATAATCTTTTTTCATTGCCTAATGACAAATTACCAGATTGGTTGTTGTCTTCCGAGAGGATAAGTTGGTATGTAATGGGAAATGAAAGAAATTGTCCTTGCAGAATATATACAAGTTTAATGATTTACTTACTTCATTTGTTTTATTTACTTAAGTCCTCAACTTTCTACGATATGGCGATAACTTGAAGCTGAGGGCGACAGAGAAGGGAGCTGAATGTTTTCTGGCTCATGTAAACCCCCTCTCTATGTCTTAGGTACTTGTCAAGGTGACCTTTGAAGATTTATACAATCACCCAATACAACTGCATGGGAAAGGTTACACCAGAAGTCAATGAATGTTTACAAGAAACAATATTTCCTAACATACATCCATGCATGATGTTTGAACAATTTGTTTGGGTTTCCTCTTGACATAGTTTTTCTCCAAATGAAGAAAATTTCTGGGTTAACTTTTACATGATCCTTTCAAATTCTAATCACATCTAAAAGGTTGGCTCACAGAAGAGTAGTCTCCAGCATTGTCAGATTCAGCCTTTTGTGCCTCTGATAATACTCCATGGTTCTGAAATCTGGTATCATTTTACTCTACCTCTTCTGCACCGTCTCACAGACATCAACTTCTTTTCATAGGTATGGCCTCCAAGCTTGTATAAAATAGTTAAAGTGAGATCTCACCAAAGATTTATGCAACTGTAGCATGCCATGTTTCCCTATGTAGACAAAAGGCCATTTGATCATACCCAAGACTTGGTTACCTCTGTTTGCGGCAGCTGCACCTTGCATCATCACTTTTAAAGACTGATGGATAATCACACCAAGATCTTTCTCCTCAGCCAATGACTCTATGAGACTTGTCACCAAGGTAATAATCAGAGTGAAATGAAAAGCACAGCCTCTCACCTACCATGTGCTGCCAATCTAAAGGGTAGGTGTCAAGCAATAGCGAAAAAGTATGTACTACACAAATATTTATGCATGACATGCTGAGGTCTTTTTACTTAAGTCTTTTGGGAAATGGTCAGAGAAGAATTCTTCAGAAAGTTTTTAACCATGTAAGAAATTACTGGAAACTAATCATCAATAGCAAAGGAGTAACTGATCCAAGATAAGGCTGTCAACCATATGAGCACTTAAGTGGAAAAGGGTCCTTTATCCCTTTAATGGGTCTTCTTATAAGCTCCATTTTCACTGTAATCCATTTGTGATATAGCACAGATTTTCAAACTCCACACGAACCTTTAAAAACTTTATTTTCCATTTCTCAGTTGTCAGTTGTTTCTCTTTCCCTGTATTCTACAGTCTTCTAATTTACTGCTCTTACATCATCATTTTGTACCCAACTCTAAACACATTTTTACAAATAATTGTTTTTCACTCTGAATAAATAACATATTCACTCAAGACAGTTACATCTCCATGCATAAACATCTGTTTGAATTTTTTTGAACACTGCTGCTACTGTGCAACACAAGATAGCATGAAGATTATACATGAATATATGTAGACAATTCTAAATGTGGAAAAGGCAATAATATATTGTATCATACTGTAATTTGTGTGCAAAACTGTTTAGCAGACATACGGTTAAGCTTTTGGTATTTTGCAAATACCATCCAACATCAAGTGAAATTATAAAATAAATATAGCCAACAGTCTTTTGAAAAATAAAATTAATGACATTCAGACTTTTGGAGGAAGCAAAACTAACCACAGTATCAAGAGGAAGTAAACCTTCAGGTCTTAGGATGGAACAGTTCCACATGGCAGCTCGTGCAATCATCACACTTGATGCTCCAGTCTCTTGTCGAAACTTCTCAATGTCTTCATAGCACATTATTTCCTTTGAACCACCACTGAAAATAAAAATGTATTCTTATTCTTAATGTCTTGTCAAAATATCTTTTCAATTTCATAAGAAAAATAATAGACAACCGAAATCACAAAATCCAACATTCTTGTAGCATTCAAAAGGTTTCTGAATATTTACGGCTACTGAAAGCAAGCAAAGCTGAGTACATGCTTTGTTTTTACAGTCTGTTTGCTGGGGTTAAATAATTGATCTCAATATGTGAGACTGGTTTCTGCATTCTGGCAGGAGGTCCAATGGATTCAAATTCGATCATTCTTTTTTTTTAACCATTAGACTGAATCACACAAGCCCAAAGCAATCGAGTATAAGTCTAACTCCCTATACAACCTATCCCATGCAGGCTAACCTATCACAAACCTAAACTGAAAATACAAAAACCAGTACAACAGGGTTTCCCATGGGTAATATCTATCAGCTTTTTCACCAAGAACAACATCATTTCAAAGATGCAGCATGGGTTCTACACTGACCATTTTGCTGTAGACCTGTCTACCCTCACCAACTGTGAATGTTTTTGAAATTATCAGCAAACATTTTCTTAACATCTTACAATACTCTGGATAGAGAGACTGCATCAGGTATCTTAGATTTGTATGGGAAAGAGGCCTCAGTATTAGACAATAGGGAAGGTTGGGTGGGTTGTCTGTATCTGGACTGCCAGAAAGCGTTTGACACCGTACTATACATGAGGCTGATTAAGAAGTTGGATCTTCAAGCATACATAAGAGGGTGATTACTTGGATAGAACATTATCTTAGTGGAAAGGGAAAAAGGATGCATTTCTATGGAAACTTCTTAAAATAGGTTAAGATGACCAGTGGAGTGCCTCAGGGCTCTGTCCTGGGATTATTGCTTTTCTTTGTCTGTATTCATGACATCCTAAAATGATTGGACTCCTAGCTCATTATTTTTACGGTCATGAGGGAAGTGAAAAGTGAAGAAGATTGTATCAACCTGCAGGGAGACCTAGACGGACTGAAATATTGGTTTGATGACGTTGTCCCTGACCTGTTGCTAAGAGTCCCACATTAGGAGAACAGTAAAGGAGACAAATTGCTGGCAAAAATTAGAATAACATTCAAGCAAATGGATAAGGAAATACTCAGCAAGTTGTTCACATCCAACATAAGGTCAAAAACAGAATGTGCCGCTCAAGTTTGGTCACCGCGCGTAAAAGAGGCACAGAAAATTAAGAGAGAAGGTCCAGAGGACAAAAACGGTGGTACCGGAATTGGGAGAGGGAAAGGGTAGAGGCCTCAGATTTTTCCACTGTAGAAGAGAAAAGAGTGAAGGATGAGGATTGTGATTTTCAAGTTTTAAAGCAACCAGAGGCCATAACATGAAATTAAGCCGGAAATTTGGAAAAGAAGTGGAAGTACTTTTACAGGAAAAGGGTTGTGGCGAATGGAATAGACTGAACAGTGACATGGTGAATGATGACATCATAGTGAAGTTAAAGAAGTAGAGAGTTTTTAAGAGATGGGGCCCCACAAGTGTAGAACTCCCTCCCCATCCAGTACTAACAGGTAATTACACACACACACACACACACACACACGCACACACACACGCACACACACACACACACACACTCACACACACACACACACACACACACATGAAGTGCAGGCTGTGGTGGGTATTGGAGTCCAATAGGAAAGAGCGTTTGGTGTGTTAGGGTGTGGGAGACGGACGGTGAGAGTGGAGGGAGTGTGTAGTTAGGATCTTGAGCGGGTAGGAGAGGAAATACTCCCTGGGTCCATCGGCTCTACTCCCTCTCTTTTGGTATACGTGGCGACACCTGCCCTCGCTACACCCTCCCTCATCACCTACTCCAAGGAGTGTGTGTGTGTGTAAGGCTTCAGTCAAGGTCACAGCGACAGTGAGGAGCAAGACAATGGGAATCCTTCAAGCCAACATCTGTGTAGATCTGAAATAACAATTCTCGTCCAATATTGTGATACTGGTGTTGTGAAGGATGATAGAACAGAGTATCACCTGATTTGTTGTTTTCATCAACATATTTTATTTGAATATTTTCATGATGGCGAAGACTATATACGCTCATGTGTGTACCATAATGGTGATCGTTCCCGCTTTGTTGTGAGGTTACACTGGGAATGGTGAGGTACTGTTGCATACCTGGTGAAGTCTTCGGGAGTCTTCACCCCCACAGCCCAGTTGGGCCCAGGCTGTTGAATTGGGTCGTAGGTCGACCAAGCTGTTGGAAGCCGCATCCCTCAGGCCCACACAGCCCCCACAGCCTGGCCGGTCTGGTACACACTGCAGGTACTTGTCCAGTGCACTCTTGGCCTTCTCTCCCGTGCATCCCAGGCTGTTTCTGACGCCAGGTGGCAAGGCGTCTTGGGCCCCGCATGTTTAAGGCGTTCTCTCTCTCTGTGCATATGGCACCTTTGGATTTCAGAGGAAGTACTTCACAAAGTCTTCCATGCCTGTCGTGCTAGTCGGATGTTCTTTCCGAATGTAAGTTGGGAACCATACCTTTCAGGATTTTCCGGGTGTAGATGAGTGTTTACCGGGACCCAAGACTTCAACACCTTGCCATCTGCCATCAGAAACAGCCTGGGATGCACGGGAGAGAAGGTCAAGAGTGCACTGGACACGTACCTACAGTGTGTACCAGACTAGCCAGGCTGCGTAGGCCTGAGGGCTACGGCTTCCAACAACCTGGTCGACCAACGACCCAATTCAAGAGCCTGGGCCCACCCAACTGGGCTTTGGGGGCGAAAATTTTTCCAAGGCGCTGTCCTCACTCTGCATCGGGAGGAAGACGCCGCGCGACACTCCCGTCGTGGGCTCGGACGAAGACTCAGAAATGGCAGACGCTGTGGTGGAGAGCGTTCCAGAAAATGTGGTAGACCCTGACACAGCTATGGGGCTGAAGACCCCCCGAGGACTGCATCAGCTCTCCGCTTGATACCCTTTCTCAAAGATTGCACAATGTATGCACCTCTCCCGTCTGCGCTTCAGCGGGTATATATAGCCTCAGAAATTTCAGCCGTTCCCAGTAATTTAGTTGCTTTACCACATTAGTATTGGTTGTGAAAGATCTCTGTACACTTTCTAATTCCGTAATTTCTCCCGCCTAGTAGGGTGATGTTAGAACGCAACAATATTAGAATCATGAATGAATTAGCGCCTTGAACAATATCATCATTGGTTTTTCTTCCCTCGTCTTGAAGGTCCGCAGGATCCAGCCTGCCATCCTTCTGCATGAGGCAACCGTTGTTTTGTAATGTTCGCTGAAGGTTAGTTGGTTAGACATTATTCTGAGGTTTTTCACATTATTCGTCTGGTTTATGATAGTGTTTGTTTCTGTGCGGTAATGTGTGTTGTTTATTTATTTCTTTTCAGTTGTCAAGCATAATGTTCTCGGTTGTCCATTTAATGACTTCGTTTATGTCTCTTTGCAGCCTTACTGCATCTGTTGATGTGATTATCATATTTATCCTCGTATCAACTGCAAAGGTTGATATGAAACTGTGGCTCGTGTTTGCATCAGTGTCAGATATAAGAATGAGGAACAGGTGGGGTGCAAGGGCAGTTCTTTTGGGGACTGCGATTTTTACTGGTGTGGTACCGGTGTCAGGGTACACTGCGTGAGGTACTGGTGTGGTACTTGTGTCATGATGCACAGGTCGAGTTATTAATGTTGTACCTGTGTAAGGGTACTGTTGGTAAGGTACAGGTACCGTTTTGTATCGTCAGACAGACAGCCATGAACCTCCGTGCATCAAGGAACATTGTGTGGGAGGCGCCTGGACTCTGGCAGGGGTTGAGGATCCGAGAGGGACAGCAGTGTAGGAAGGACTGTGTAATGTATGTAACGAAGCTCACGTAATGAACCAATTTTGTAATAACTTATGTAATTATGAAGGTCCGCTGGAGGGTCTGACAGAGACCCGCTGCGACCTCTGTAATCCTTTTGCGCTGCCGCTAACACGTGGGGCGCACCTTACGTTCGGCCGTGGTAGCGAGTGGCACAGACCGTGTGTGTGGCCCGCGTGATGTGGTGAAGGATTACGTTAGGCTAGACGAGTGCCCGGGACGCCACCGTCTGAGGTGACGTCTGCTGCAGGATGGGAGGCCCTCTTTCCCACCCGCAAGGGACGCGCCACGCCACTGACCACCTCAGACTTGTATCGTAGTCTTATCTGGTGTATAGCCACCACTTGGTGTATAGCGCGTGGTGTGGTTTGGTGTGGTGTTTAGTAAGTGGTGTGGTGTCCGTCGTCAGGGTTGGCTGTACGTGTGATCACGAGACGCGCACAATGTTGATCAAGTGAAGGCCGTTCTAGTGGCCAGTGTGGGTAGGATGCTGCCCTCAGCGGACGTGGCAGTGCCGCCCCAGCGACCAGCCCGAGGTGTCCGACCCGCCAGGCCCCCGCCTCCTGCCGCCCACCTCTACCGCCCGCCGCCCACTGACCGTCCACGCCAGCACCACCGCCCGCCGCTGCCGCCACGTACGCCATGCCCCAGGCCCGCCCACACCGCCCACTTCCCCCGGAGCTACCACGTGGGTACGAGCGGCGGTGTTGGCGTGGGCGGTGGTGGGCGGCGAGCCAAGTGGTGTGGGAAGGCGGCGTCATGGGCGTGGATACCACTGAACGCTGCCGCCCGCGTTGAGTCCGCCCTCAGTACCTGCTGCTGGCCTCCACCTTCCCTGCAGGTCCTGCTGGCCTGCCTGCCCTGCCTGGCGCCCTCAGACACACTCAGGTCAGTCCACGCCCTCTGCTGTACCCCCTGCTGTATCATTTGCTGTACCCCATGATATATCCTCTGCTGTACCTCCTGCTGTACCCTTTGCTGTATCCCTTGCTGTACCTTGTGTACCCCCTCCTGTACCTTCTGCTTATGTCCCACTGTACCTCTTGCTGTATATCCCACTGTACCTCCTGCTGTATGTCCCTCTGTATCTCCTGCTATACGCACGTATGTACATGTCGTGTTGGTTAGTATGTCTGTGAAAATATGTCTGCATCAGTGAATGATTAACATGATCTGATCGTGAACAATTGTATTGATACAAGACTAGATCCAGATCTTTTCATCCTTATTACTGTAAAGTAAAGACAAGATCCAAATCCCTCTAACGGCACCTCCCCCTCCAGCAGCCCTTTCTAAGCGTAAATCCTGGCACCTGAACAAAGCTGACTGGAATAACTTACGAAACTTCTTTTCTGACTTTCCCTGGGTAAATTACTGTCTCT
>JAUUDW010627903.1:0-18977 GCA_032361385.1 Panulirus guttatus
TTTTTCATTCTTAATTATCTGTAATCTTGAAACAAATTTTGTTAATTAATCACATTGTTGAATTCCCTCGTCAAAGTTTGTAGGAGCTGTGCTCCATACTTTTTTGTAAAGTCTGAGCTATTAAATAAATTCAGTTCAGTTCAGTTCAGCACAGAGGTGACAGTCTGCTGTTTACTGATAGTTACAATAACTAGGACTAACATCTAGACGATATGTGTGACCAAGCCTCTGACAACAGCTTTTATCCCTTACCTACCAAAATCTTTTATCTCGTGGGCGAATGACTTTTGTCCCGTCTTAAGTTCCCGATCAATTTTAAACATACTTTCCCTATGTCAAGTGTTCCACTATATATATACATCAGTCAGAGAGTCAAGAGTGCTCGAGCAATTGTACCGCGCTAAAGAACGGTGTGCAAACCTAGTTAAGGGACGCTGTACCAAACTACAGACAATGTTTATGAAAATCTCTTAATTCTGTACACAATCTTAAAGTCCGACACCAAGTTTTATACAAATAGTACTTACAGACTGATCAACTTCATGGCTCATTCTGAGCTACTGGAAACCGATCAAAATCACAAACATTAAAGCAATATCAGGAGGTTATATTTCAAAGACATCTACATTTTTTTCCAAAATTTTAAGAAGCTGTATGTTAGAGTGGTGGGTTCATGAGATGGGGCCCCCATGAGTGTAAAACTTCCTCCTTGTGCTGTATAAATGGGTAAATAGAAAAAAAAAAAGGTTATAGGTGCCCATGAGCGAAGTCAGCGCCGTGTGGGCCTTACTGAAATCAATACCACGGACCTGCAGGAACAGTGATATTTACCACAAGTTGTAGATATTCTCACACTGGGCAAAAATCCTTGACACACTTTAAACCAATACAGCCGAATCAGCTGACCAGTAACTACCACCACTAGCCAATGCTACTCACCATCCTTTATATGGCCTCCTGTCCCAAACGTCAAGACATGCAAGTCGGTTACCGATTCCGCAATAGATTACCCAACGCACCGAAGTGCTAAGCGTGCATGACATAGAAACGAAGTGTGTTTATTACGTCAGCTACATCAGGAAAGCCATGGATAACATCCCATGTTAGCAGTGAAGTAGCAGAGAGCCGGGGTCTACGGCCTTAACTTCAACACCCTCCGTAAGGATAACCCGCGAAATACGGGCACTAAATAAATCTTACAACACCCAACCAAGCCACATCACCTGAAGCAGCCCAAAACCCACGCTGTGTCGCGTAATATTAAACGAGTCGGGCAGACTGAAGAAACGCGATTCCCTCCGAAACTCCCCGCGTCAATCACATTTGCAATGAAGACAGTTCTACTTATTACCAACCATTCACTTTGCCATCTCTTGCCACCGAATGCCCAAACTTTGACACCACCTGCATCCTAGCCCCATTCCTAGAGTCAGTGCATGAACTAGATGTCGCCAGATTATGAAAGCCTCAAGGTATGCCAGTTCACTACATCTATTAGCCATGAAACTATCAACTTGTCTGTCGTGGGCTGCGTGGATATATAGAAGCAGGGCATTATCTTCCTTGTTGGAATAAGGGAAAAAACACCTATGCACAGATTTCAATGATCCTTGTCCTTACCACAAACCAGGGGTGACTCACCCAAGCACGGCCCCACCCTCAACAGGGGTGATTCACGCAGCACGGCCCAACCCTCGCCAGTCATGAATACCGGCTACCGACTTCCACACCCGCTGAATGACGTCACACCAGCGTCACGGCACCCGTCTGACGTTATCGAGCGTGAAAGTTGGACAGCTCCTTACGTCAGCTGACGGTAACACGTAGCAGGAGAGCTTCCTGGTTGGTAGCGGCTTCTGTTCTCCCCTCCCTCTATCACTGCTACACCACCGCCTGGTTCACCTCATGAAACCTGGTTATGTCCAATACAATTACGCATGCCTATTCTTCCGTTTAAGGACCACTTTTTAGATAATCTAATTCCGACATACTATTGCGTGGTTCTCATGCTGTACATAACTCTTCGATATTAAGCAAGTGCACCAGTTTACTGGGGGAATGCTAACAGACCTATGGTTTACTACCAACCTAATCAATAATGGAAACGGACGTATGTATATATTCAAGGGGCTAAAATGCCTCAGATTAAACAAGGGCAAGAGCTCAAGATATCGTTCTGTTATACGACTGCACTATCTGACTGGTCTAAATCTTAAGCATTTTAGACAACACCCGCGAATAACTTAAAAAGGATTTCTTTCCTGTACTTATGCAACTCGCACAGGTAGACAGAGTATGGAACTACTATTAAAAGCCTAGAGAAAGCTACTGAAGGGTGTCAATGGTTGGGTGTCCAAGGCGAACAAGGAGTGAAGGGGTCCAGTTCTGCATACTGACCAACATTACACACTTTCACACTGAAATTTGTGTCAACGAAGATATAGTAAGTATTATACGGTGACACTGAGGAAGACTTGGCAAGCAATAAAGAATATCTATTCCCACGTCAATAATGAGATCACACATCTTTGACCCACACAGGCAGTTCAGGTAAGTTAAGACCAATGCATGTGTAACCCCAAATCCTCCACAACACGAACTATTCTGAAGGTCAGAAACGCTGTGTCCGACCCGACTGTCGATAATAATCGCAAGGCCGCTTAATTCCTCCTCCCTGTCTTCACCCAGGCCAACGCCCATCGTGTCATTACAGCATACAGACACGACACATCAGACAGCACTGCCTACAAACGGCCGCGCCAGGGTCTACACCTTCGGCTTCCACCAGAGAAACAAATAACACAACATTCTAGACGCCGTGTTTACCAGCACAGGTCCAAGACACAACCTGGAGGACGCCTAGAGGCTCAAAGAAAAGACTGGGACCACAGCGCCAGTAGGTCTCAGCAATTCACGGCACGTAATCTAATACATCAGCACCTTACAAGTATTACTATAGCAGATTATAATGTACTTCATTCACTGTGGCCTAGTCTCTGAAACTCTGTGCAGTCTGTATACTCTTGTGCCACCACCCACGGGTGCGTTTGAGGTGCACAATAAACACGCCACCCTTGCTGCAACAAATCAAGTCGATGTGGGGGAAACACAAAACTCAGCCTCAATGAACAACGAAGCAAAGCTTGCTTCTCCGTCCTCAGTCAGCAATTTCCTTCCTTCCCCACCAGACTAATGAAATTATGACCAGAACGAACACGTGGCTCGTTTTTCCTGAGGAAGGGAGTGAGGGAGAGATTGAGACATTGCCGGGATTTCTGCGTGTGTTGGAGCAGATGGGAACATTGCTAAAACCTACCTTTCTGTCAAAGCACCCCATAATGCTGGACGGTAGTGTAATGAATCATCAAACACCATATCAGGAACTACTGGCTAAAGAGAGAAATATTAGGCCATCACAGCCTTCTAGCACAGACCTGTGCCTCTATAGTGCACTGTAGAGAATAAAAGTCCAGAGAGATCTACTTCAAGGTTTTCCCCTTGAGGCACAAAGCACAGAATCTTAACATGTGGGCCATGATGGCGCATGGGTAACTGTCAGTAGCCCCCTGCACAGTGAACTCTATGGAACCAAGCCACCAGGGATTTAACTCACTAAAAAACTACTTGAACAGTCTGATTTTCAAAATGAATTAATGAAACTGTTTAAGTCTGGAGATCAAGTGAACACTGTTGATCGATACCTACAAGTCTGTCGCAAGTTTCACCTGGTATCACTGTAATGCATGCAAGTGGATGGGGGTCCCTTTTATGACTGAGAACAAACTCTTGAATTCTGAATTGCAAGGGACAACACTCACCATCCTGCATGTGTGTCACGAGGAGTACGCTGCAGCTAAACCAGTTTCCTCGCACCCCTCGTGACATGTGTGCCATGCCCCCTATACCTAAACTTCATGGCTCCTCTCCCTGCCATAGATTCTGTCAACTATAAGGATGTCGTCTTCAAAAACCCCAACATGCCTTGGCTGCTTGCTTAATGTGTGCTGAACTTCCTCTTCCACCATGTATTGATTGTACTGCGACAGATGTTACTAGAACCCCAATACTTTCGCTGCCTGAACCAAGTTTTACAACGCTCAAGTGTGGGGAGAGGTTCACAGATCCCATCCTCCATTAGCCAGTCTGGGTAAGGTGGAGCAGGTCTCCCTGGACAAGTACCATACTGCAGCAGGACACAAGCAGTGGTAAATACACACATGGCCAGTTGACCACAGCGGCTGAACTCCATAACCAAGAGGTTGCTTCCCACCCGCGGCCACTAACTGCTCAAGATTAACGTCTTCGCCAAGGTACTCATGCCTTGAAAATATCAATCCATTTACCCCAGCATGCATGAAAATTCCAGCAACGTTAATGCTAGCGTGTTACAAAAAAAAATCAATCCGATTATATATGAAGTTTGTTGTACTTAGTCAAAGATGTCTACTTGGTAGTGAAGCAGGTCACCAACCACTGCACACAAATAAAGGCACTTGTCAATGACTACATATCAACTTACGGCGGGTGCTACAAACTTGGACCTGAAGCAATAATTCAATACATCTTTGTATGCTTGGTTAAGTTTGGATAAGGTACTTACTATGCTACTTGTGTATTCTGGAGTGTGTGACTATATAATGTTACTAGGTCTTTCTCTGTGAGAGACAAGGACGTGCAAGGGTAGTGACTGCCCTATGAAACTGTAGACCATCATAATAACTAGCATCAAGCCATATGCTTAATATCAGCTTGTGGGTTAACTAACCCGGCAATGAAAGTAGTACAAAAAAAAAAAAAAAACTATTTTGCCGCTTACCTTTACACCTTTTCCATAATTTACACCTTTTCCAAAACTTTCTTGTTCAATGCTAGCCGAGAACGCAAATGCTGTTCCAAGGATGGTTTTAACAAATTTGACAGAACATCGATGGAATAACATGATCAAAGGATTAAAAAAAAAGGAAAAATAGGCAACCCAAATAAAAGAAAAAAGTTCAGAGGGAAAGTCTTCTGACATAAATATGTATATCAGCATTATCTTGGTCTACCTCAAGAATTCCCCCAAATACCAAACTATTTTCAAAACCGTGAAAACAGCAGCAAGTTTTCGCAAGGCGAGTTATTCCCAGCAAGACATTGTTTGCTGAGTAGATAAATATCCAATAGCGAGGTGGTGGTGCGCGAGTCTAGTGTAGACAAACCTTAGAATACGAAACTAACATGCAACGGCTGAGTTCCCAAGCCGCATTACAGTTGCTAGTACCCTGGGCAGCAATACAACTGCTGCTGCTCCAAAAGCGTCCAAGTCTGAGGACGATATCCATAATAACTATCCAAACTCTATCTTACATCTTACTTCAATTATACTATACTATGGTCATCTCATGACATAAACATTAATCCTCAACGATCTTTATGGAAATCGTTAAGACCATAAAAGACCATTATAAGTTTCCTTTGTACTGTTAGAAGATCCGGTGCAGACAAGGACCACAGTAGTGCTTAATATCACAAACTCTCATACATACACAGGAGCCTCTTGGGTTAATGAATTCTTTCCTGACTGGAAAACGTAGTACTTGTCTTTTACTCAACAATAGTTTCTCAGAATATATAGAGGTGCGTTTCTCGGCATAGAAATTGAATGGTAACTGCCTGTACCACGCTCGTTATTACTCGTCTGCTGTGTCGTTCGAGCTGTCGACCGCCGTCTCTGCTGTCACACTTCGGTAAACTTCGGCAATTGCTCTGACGTTTCCGGCAGCCATGGCGACGTGACTTCCTCAAAATATGCTAACTTAGGAACATTATCATCTACGGCGTTGAGTTTCCGGTAGTCAGTGAGACGTGACCTGAAATACCATGTTACTTTTGGGAACGATATAACGGCTATTTTGGCTCCTGATAATAATCACTGCGTATAAATGGGGAACAAGTTGGCATCATTTTAAGTGCCGGCAACAAATGAATGGTTACATGTTAAATTCCCTACTTTTTCCCGATATTTTCCTTTTTGCTTGGGTCACGATATTTTTCCCCCACCTACAGGATCTCTCTTTCATAGTTTCCCCTCCCGTCGGAACCAAAGCCGGTCTCACAATCAACGAGCTACAGCCGCTCCTTGGATTACAACGATCTCGAACAAGTGGGCCATGAAGGAATATTTTCCAGCTATCTCAGTTTGTTTGCTGCTTGCTTGCTTTTAGTCAGTTCGGGAAACTGATGTCTAGTTTCGTATACTGCCGAAAACTTCCATGGTCTTCCAGGCTAACTCATAAACAAAAAAACGGAAAACAACTCGCCAACGCCAGTTTCAACATTTTACTCTGCCTGGCCTCAAGCTACCGCATCGACATAAAATATTACGCGTGCAGGATCTTCAATGCACCCATCCGCCATCTTGGCTGTGAGCAATGCGACCGTTGTGTCGAGCATCAAGTGGTTGCGTGTGACGGAGTCCGCCGAAATTTAGGCCATCGTCAATAGCCCCAAACTTGGCCGGAAGGAAGGGAAACTAAAACCGCTTTCAAAAACATCAGCAGACGCGATGTGCATCATAACAGAAAACTAGGCAACAATTTGCCCAAAGTATGGCCAACCTTTACGGAGGCCATAGAATATAAAGTTTTCAGTTTTAAGCGAAGGAGAAAATGCGTCCAAGCGAAGTCGATAACTATCTTTCTGGAATCCCAAGTCTATACTGCGGGTCACCGAGGCCGTTATGCATACCACATACAAACAATGCGAAAGCCATGGCGGAGAGAGGGCCGCACGTGGGATCGATGTCTGCGGAGGCCTGGATTCCAGGCAGGTGACTCACCCACCAACCCACCGTCTAGACACCGCACATCCCCCACACGGCCTCTATACAGAATGCAGGACACACAAATATAATAAATTCTCATACAGTTCATGGCCAGCGCACGGCATTGCTGAACGACGAAGTGTCCAAAGAAAAAAGTTCCTGGCTACGTGCGTGCGTCACTCAGCCTTTATAAGCTGAAGGCCCGGTGTGAATAATGAATATGGCCAAGTAACACTTCCAAACTTAAGAGTATGGAATTCCACCCTGCCTCAATGTGGCATGTAACGAGATTTTTTTTTTTTCCACGGAGTTACCTCTGGAATTATACAAGCATATCAAAACACCTACTAAGTTTCCTGGTCGAGGGTTATGAATGCTACCGTGGATGCGTGTATAACGAGCCACTGTATCCTAGCATTCGGGGAAAATTAAAGAAATTAATTACTCAAGTGTGCATTTGACAGCGCAGTACTAGAGCAATCGGAAGATTTTTTCATGGGGCTTGTCGGTAACACTAAGATTGAACAAACTACGATCTCATTATAAGGAAGGAGCCGTGATCGCGCTAAGAACAGTCAGCCTGAACAATTGTTGAATATAGGGATCAGACTTCTGCTGAAGGGAACAAAAGTCATATAACACTGTCGGTGTCGTAATGACGTTCTACAGCTTCAAACTGACATAGACGAATTGATGGCCTTAGGCTCACGTCACATGAATTTTATTATCGATAAGCTTAAAAGTTTTACATAAGGGTAGTAAAATCGAAAAGGAAAACTGCACTGTGAATTCTATTGAAATGCAAGAGGTAAATGACGGCAAAGAATGGGCGTAATAATCTCTGATAACTTACTACAAAATAAGTAGTGTAGAGAAGCAATGAAAAGAGCGAACAATATTCTTGCATGCGTAGGTATGGCCTCTCAAGAGCAGGGAAATCATTCTTACTCTTTATAATCTATTGGTTTGTCTCCATCATGAATAGTGTTCAGTTTTGGTCATCCTACCTACCCTACCTAAAAAGAGAGACAGTAGAGACGGCGCAGCATCAAGCTACCAAGATGATTCCCAAGCTAAGAAGCAAATCCTGTAAGAGCTGATTAAACGATTTGAATCTATTTAGCTAAGAAAAGAGATGGTTAATAGGTTAATCATCAAAGGCTTTGACAATTCTGATCAAGCTGCTTACGACGATTTCAGATTTCACTCGCAGTAATGGACACAAACTCATACGCAAACTTTTTACTAACTTTTGCCTTTCACGGAGTAAGAATGTGCATGGTTTTAGAATTATCTTAAACATATTCATACGTTTAAGATGGCGGTCACAAAATGACGCTGACGGTCTTAATGACCCTAGCAGTCGATCATCCTAAAGCCGAAATAACCAACCCACCATATCTAGCCAACTGCACCACTCCAACGAATTACCAAGACTGTAAATAAGGAGGCAAAATAAACGATCATCATATTAAGCTATGCAAATGGGAAGAATGATGACATACGGTCAAGTTTAAGCCCACAACAATCAACACTTGAGGAATATCAGACCATGTCACAACAGACGCGCTCAACTATCAATAACCTTTACGTGCGTCCACCGGAAGCTACTGAAAGACCACAACACGTCACGCTCCGCTGCTCAACAATACATGATGTTGGAGCAGCATAATATCAAATAACATGTAGCAGTTGTGAAGCCCTTCCGAGGCCGCGTCATTTTCATCCTGGATTACAAAGGAGCAACTCCCTATCGACCCATTTCCACCCAGATCTTGATATTCACACGTTTCAGTGTTCATAGAATGTCCTTTCTATTAACGATACAATTTCTATTTAACGTATTCAAGCATTACCACTCATTCGAACACAAGACACATGAACACCAGTATATACGTAGATAACCCAGAATTAAGCATATGCATGGATGCGAAAATCCCATGCTGTGTCCTTATCAATATGTGACCCTTCAGAACAAAATGTTTCACTAGGGCGGTACCCACTCCACTGCCTAGCCAGACACGCTGCCAGCCGCACCACGTGATCGATAACCTTGGTGACGACTGTCCTGCATGGCGCCACTATCCCTTCAATTCGTCGCGAACTTAACTTGCAGACGCTCCTGTTATAGATACACATTACTGTGTCGATTTCGACGACACCGGTGGGTGCTAGAAAATACATTCATTGACGTCCAAGGATACAGAGTAAACAGAAAATCGTTTGACAGCAACAAGCATGGCGTCGACCTTCAGCATAATGCCCAAGAAAATTGGCCGATTACATCAAGAGACCTTCACATTTTTTAATATTTTTTTGTTAAACATCTTCAATAACACACTTTGTTTTTTTTCCAATCTCATGTCTGATTTGTTGTTTTTATGATTTCGAGCTCTCAAATCATTACAGATACATCTCTTAAACATGTTATGTTCAACACATCGTTACACCACTGTACGACAAAGTACAAAATATGGGGTCCTAGGAGTGTAGTAGATCTCTGACCCCGTACAAAGAAAATAGGTATTCATAATTAATTACATGTCAATCATCTTGATGTATAAGCCTGTCATTGGCTACGGTAGTTCAGGTTTTCTTCCTTTTTTTAAGAAACCGTCTGTATAGGTTATAATTCCACAAACCTGAAAAAACTAGGTAGGAACGAAGTACATACAGTATCGTGTCTGCTTACCGCTAACGTTCCGGGTTCGATTTCTGTACATATACTTTTCTACTTACCATAGTAAACGTTATACACTACTGTTGTGCAACATGCGCGACCTACATCATTTAGCAATCGAATGTTTATTACTATACCATAATTCATTCCATTATTTGCCCCTAATCTTTATTCATGATGTAATCTTAGAATGATTACATAACAGTCCTTTCTTTCCTTTTGTATTAACCAATGACTAATACACCTATCCCAGTCAACTGACAATATGTAACCGTGAGCACATTACTAATACATATCAGCAAATGGCTGTCGAAGTCCCGTCATACGTCCTCATGCCTAAACACTGGTAAACAAAATACCTGACAACGCCCTAAGGGCCGCGCCATTCACCCGGGACCCGACACGTACCGCGCAAGCACGTGGGAGCGGCGCGCGCTGCGTCGGGCTCGAACATTCTAAGAAGTCTCGCTTCCTTTTCATAAGAGTCCAGCATACTTATCCATATGTTTCTCATAAAAAAAAAATCTGTAAAATCACTAGATTAAACCAGGGGGTGAGAGCCGTCAAGGTTCCTCATTGAGAGGCCAGGTACTTGTGAAACGCCCTTGTCTATAGTAATGGCTTCTTGTAATTCAGGCAATCGATAAAAGCCACAGGGGTATTTCAGGACCAACAGTAACACACTTGGTAATATTCATATATCTAATGTCTTGAAAGATACACTGGCATTGGATAAATGATCATTTACACTGTACCGAACTACATGCAATGTAAGAGCACGTGTGTGCGCACCCATACACATACGAAGTGCACAAAAAGCACACAAACAAAGCACATACATGCACAGGCAAACAAAATTCACACGCCTTAATAAGGCATATGAGCAAACAAACGGGGGCTTTAGCGCGTGCAACAACCCCACCTTACACTCAAGCAAATACACACTGACTTACAGAAGCCAAATACGAATAGGCTAAAAATAGCAGCAAAGGCGATAGAGATTCTGTAGCACCTCACCAACGGCAAGGAAACAACAGCGTATTACCATCATGGAAGTCATCCTATTCCTTGCTTCATCCTTCCACCCAAAACTCTTATAGCATGTGAATAAACCCATCCAAGAAAATCCAACTCTTACACAAAAAAACTGATCCATTCGACAAATGACTTTACATGGTCTATCACTTTTGCATAAACCGGGACATGCTATTAACAAGGAGCTATCATGATTACGTATGCGTCCAAGTAGTATACAATATGACACCATCAACGATTTTGAGAAATGCCCATTAATCCGGTGAACTTCGACATAATCAAGTGCTTGCACCAGTCAACACCTATGTAATGAGAAAATACGTGTCGTTGACAAGTTGAGGACTGCCTAATGTTAGATTCGCCTGGTCCAGTCGAGCTATAGCCTTACTTTTGATTGCCCGGTCTTTGGGTGTTTATATAGTTACTGCTATTCTTCTCAAAGTCCATTATTAAGTCGACAACCTAAAAAGGCAATAAGCGGTAGGTAAATACTAAATACTTAAGAGCTGACAATATCCAGTCTACGCAAGAACAACTCATCCACCGACCTAACCATAATATCCGTTAACATCAGATGTACACACATTAAAAGAAGTCTCTTCCAGGATGCTTCGGTAGGGTTGGTTGGCGTGTGTGAAACAAATTTCCAAATAATTACGGAAGCCATACTTTACAGTTATTTCCACATACATATATAATCATGTTACCATACATCATGGCAAATAACAGGAAATGTCACAAGCAATTGATATATTACAGAATCATCATGAAAGTAGGGCTATCAATGTCACGATAAATCAATGGATTTCTAAAAATCCTACGATGATGGTGACACTGTTTCACAAAAAGTGGTAAGATACCTTATTTACCATATGTACATATGAAACAACCGTTGTTTTCTCATGGAAAGTTTTATTTACTAAATGTTCAGTCTACGTTTGTGATGTGACCGACGCGCTAACATCGCTTCGTCAATAACAGAACAGTGAGACGTTGCTCTGAGGTGATTGGACTGTAAATAAGTTTTAAAAACTTCTTGATGGGTAACTTCAGGACCAGATGCAACATACGTCAAGGCAAACTCGACGTATTAAGCTTCTTTTCCCAAACTTCGCCAAAAGTTAAGTTCCATAACTACAACATGAGCGCGTTCCTCGCTAAACCCTTATAGTCAAATACATGTATCATATTCGGTGGCATGGCATACTCGCGTTTCCCAGTATTGGTGGCTGAGGTGGTGGGGAGCCGACCTAGCATGTCAAGAATGTATCAACAAAGACCGCATACCTACCTTCAATGGCTTCAACCAATACCAAAGTACAACAAAAATCAATACGGGCTCTGGCGCGTCACTGGTGTAACCAAATACTCACTCCCACATAGTATCCAGACACACTTCCATTCACTAACAAACTCTGCTGCAACAAGGTTTCGAATATTATATAATATTTTCATATTACCTGTAAAGCGTGAATGCATCTGCCCCCATCACAGACTTGGCAACCATTGTAATATTTTCCCTGCCGCAGGTTCTATACTCATGGCCATTCATGCACACGAGCTATGTTAGAACATAACCTGACGAGTTTCATTGACCACTGAACAATGAAAAAATAATGTTCCCATCATACCTACCTCACTCCCACGAAAGTTCAACACCTACACAATGTAACAAAAATCCTACTAATCCAATCCTACCTACCCTTGGCAATCAAATTCACTGCAACAGCACGAGCTCCCTCCCACACAAACCACTCCATAACTCACCACCATCACCAAGTACAAACTGAAAACTTAGGCTTTACATTTCAGCAACCTATACTCACATTCCCTCATCCCCAACAAACACTTTCAAAAAACAGACACCCAAATGACCCAAAAAGAACAAAACAACCGTCCTCACAACTCAGTTTTAACCACCACCCCATCAGCCATACACCATTCTGAAACCACACTCCTACGCATACACGGATTACAATCATTTATGCTCCGGATATCACCTATCTCTACAACACAACAAACACAAATTTAACACATCTCAAGAGCCTATAAGCCTACGATCAAAATACCGCAATCAGTGTCTGTAAGTTGTACATATCCGGAAAATCAAGCTGCAAGTAGATGCAAGTCTGGCGGAATGGTTTACGAATGGGTTTGATTAAGTAGTTGTTTCGTGCTTTCTTATGTTTTGTCAGTGTTGTGGTTTCAGAGGGAGGGAGAACTGAATACAGGTTGCCGAAACGAAAAGTTGGGATAAGCTTTATTTCTACTAGGTGGTTAGTTTCATAACTAATGCTGTTGCAAAGAACAGAGTGCCAGCACGTTAAACTGATCCTGCACTGCTTTTTTGTGTCCATTGTACACATAATGCAATGAGAGAAAATCGAGATATAGGTATATTCCTTACATCTGGGATGTTATAACTTTCAGTTCACCTAAACAGCAGTTATGAACTAACTGGGAACTGATGCCTAATACCTTATATAAAACACACTAAGTTACACTATTTTACTGTAAATTGAAAGAGATTCTTACCGAATCCTATGTAAACCTTAAGAAAACATACTTCTCAAACAACACATACATCTGATGAACTTGTTACCTCAAACATATCATCAATAACTAGCAAAGATAATTTATCCAAAGACTAACTCATGCATGAATCAAAATTGTGACTACAAAATCTACCTTCAACATGCCCACTTACAATTCACCATAAGTGGATGCATAACTAAGACAATATAAATTGAAAAGTGCAATAGTTCTTACTGGCATCTAACATATGTAGCTTATTCAATCATCTAATTATCCAAGGAATAACTAAATCTATTTTCAGTTAATGAGAGGCAACGCCTAAGATGTGCTGGTTACCTGGTTGAAGTTGTCGCTATCCAAAACAAAACATTCCTGGAGTCACCAATAAACAACTTGTGATGGACAGAAACAACTCAGCATATACCTTACCTACAAAGTAAGCATTTACACAGAAAAGTTGCAAACTATGAAGCACACTTACCTGAACTGTCAACCGTAGCATCTCAAGTGAATTAATGACCACAACAGATACCTCACTTTGCTTGTTACTTTGTCAGTTGCAGGAATGACTTATGTGGAATATTCACCACAGTAGATAGGTAAAATTCCCTTATTAACTATTCTTAAAGTGTAAATATAAATATCACAAATTTCTACTTACAAACCTTCATCTTGATATCTTAAGCTTCTTACCTTATTCATAACCTGAAAAATAACAAAAACCTTTTATTACTATTATTCAGTTTATAAAAATGGTTAAGAATAAAAATACAGTGATATAATGACACAATGTCTAAATTACAGTTCCTTGTAACTGTACATGGATCTCACTTGCTAAAAAAAAAAAAGGTTCCACAAAAATTATAAAAAGCAAATCTAATGACAAAAATGATGCCAGTCTTTTACTAACAGAGTTCATGTGACTTCAAGTGGCAGCAAATTCATATTCTTGCTTTAAGGAGCCCTTATTGCCATTATGAAAACCTTTGGATAATTGTATATAGTTCAAGAGGAAAATGAAACAAATGGTAAAAAGCAACAAACAAGAGCATGACTTAACTTGATAACATTATTACTCTTCATTTTCATCTTCTCTAATCATCCTAGTGGCCTCAACAAAATCTACAATCTAAATCAAATTCTTTCTAGCCTTCATTTTCAAAGAAATATTTCAGAAATTTCGTTAAAGTGGTAAACTTTATCAACCCACAAGATTTATATTAAAAAAATATACCTAAGCATATTGTAATACTATGTCCAAAATCTCCAAAATCTACATTTGTTCTTTCTCCATACTTGTGGACTTAACAGTTTTCCATATAACTACAAAGCAACGTTGCACTTATTGAGAAACATCATTTATAAGCAGTTGGAAAAGCTTTTCACTAAAAAATGTGACCACATCGACTGGTTATCTTGTGAGATCCGTTTTGTTCTACTCCTGGTTCTTAACTACGTCAGCAAATAATTGTCTGTAATAATGAACAGGATAAGACATTAAAGCAATAATAATAATCTAGTTAATTACCAAATCAACATAACATCAGTTCAAACATACAAATTTAAATTCTCAAGTGTCCACATTATCAAAAAAAATTCAATGAAAATTTCCAATTAGCACCATAAAAGTGGAAATCTGTTTTCCAATGATAGTATACCCTGTGGAAAAAGAATAAAACTGATAAAGCATGATTTGGATGTTTCTCTCTTATCCTTCAAACTAAATGTTAGTTGTGGAGAGGGCAATGAAAACCAGAAGCGTTGGGTTGATGTACAAGATTATAACTAAATACTGATAATTCCTAGAATCACTGGGAAAGTGCAACTATAATCAACAATGTATTATGTCAAATGAGCTAGGATGAACACATTTGGATGTAACACAATTAGCTACATAAAAAGGTTACAAAGGAAAGCAAGTAGCATCAGACGACTGTAGTCCTTTCAATGATATTCAAGACAAATCAGAATCAATTTTATAATCATCACATGTCAGCACCAATAATTTCACTTACTTATCAGTTCTACTTTAATTGTTATTTGTGACTATGTTCTGAAGTGGATTATATTAAATTTTCATTAGCATTTCCAAGTTTCATACAGTTCAATCCAATATCTAATCTAATACTTTTTGAGTGGATAGTAATCAATGTTTGTCCCCAATTTCCTTATGTTAACTGTTGGTGTCAATGGCAAAGCCACCACTGATTATTCAAAATATACTGGTAATAATATTAACTAGAAAGGTTTTCCATGAAATATTTGTGTCACCTTAAGTGCAGTCACTGGGAGTGAAATAAGAGACCTGTGGAAACAACCACTGTATTTGGAGATAAGGGGTGGAAATATTGTTCGTAAAATATTAAAAACATCCAAGGAAAATTGTTTATTTGAGGAACCAATGAAATAACATGGAGTATGAAGAAACTCATCTCAAGGGAATCCTTATACCTAGCAGAAATGATCTTCACCAGCATTGCATGACAGACTTTCTTTTAATCCTACAACAATAAATGTGTCAGAGATAGTTATCAACATCAGGGAAGCTCTGGGGTTTGGTGATCATTTGCAGAAATCAGCAGTCCCTAAGAAAAATGTTCACATAACTTTCCCAAGCAACCAAGATTTAAGGTGGATATATCCCAAACTTTATTAAGTAAGCTGCTAGGGAATGGAATATAGAGGCTGGGTGGCAGCACAAGCAGCCACCACGTGTAACTGTTTACTTTTTATGGTATGTTGTGACACGGAAATCATTCGTAGGCTATACTCTGACATATGTTCAAAATTAAACTAAACCTCTGCTTCTAAGTGAAGTTTGGTTATGTTTTTCATGTTCTGTTGACTTCCACAAGTTTCAGCTTCTTTCTTAATCAATCCCACATTTTCCCCCCAATCAGCACAGCCTTGACCACTATCAATTCTTTTAATACAGTGGGATACAAAAATATCTCCCATATTACGCAACACCAATCTAATTCACTTCTACTTGGCGTAAGGAGTCCACCAATATGCAATTCTTCCATATTCATAACTTTTCTGTGGTGCCCCCAAGAGGAAATTTCTACAAACATCTGTGTTGACTTCCATAGCCAAGGGAATACTTTCTTCTAGATTGTCAGAGAAGCTAAATTTCAAGAAAAACCTTTTATAAGAGGAACACCTCGAGCAAAATCAAAAATAAATTCTTCACATGAGGAAATAGCTATACTTCCAGATAAATTTTTTTCATGTAGTAAACCATGTTGTTTCGGGTTAAACCATTTTCAAGTGGCATAACTCAAGCAAAACCTAAATTCTTTAAATGTTATATGACAAATAAGTAGATCTGAACAGGCATTTGATTTTGATGTTTCAAGTTCTAACTGTTAACTTGTACACGTGAGAGACTCATGCTGATGGACAATACAAATGAAGAAAAAAGATGAATATCAATTAAACTAACCGTTAGAGTTTACCTACCGTCATCTTCAAAAGTGAGGAAACCAAGATGAAACCAGTTACAGCTATATACTTTATTTAACCTCCAACCAAGAAGCTCAGAGCCCAAACCCTAGCCTACCTTCCACACCACCATAGGAACTACATCGTCACAGTGATTAAATTGTCATGGTGGCTATATTGTAACAGTGACTATATTGTCTTTTTGGTTATATTCAACGTTACAGAACCTATGTAAAATACTCCTAGGTTTTCTTTGCAATACAGATTTACCTTCAACTTCACTACTACATTATGTCAACAAATACAAGTGACTGCTTCCTCCCACATGTCATAGTATATCAAGAAGTGAATGCATGGTGGAAAATGCATAAAAACAATGGTGGAACAAACTGCGAAAAGCAATATACTCATGAGACCATAATCATCTAACATAACTAAGTTACAGGTCATGTCAGATGCCAGGGGAAGTTGCATATATCAACCCGTTTCTCTGATAATATTCTATACAACTTAAACTATCTGAAAGGAGTCCAATGATAAACTTTTCTTTCATCTCCATGAGCTACTTCCCTGGTGCCCTTAAACTTCGAATTTACTAAACAAAAGAAATCCTACACTTAACTACCACTACTGTGATAGATGTGGGTGGAGCCAAGTTTTAACGAATCCAAAATCATGGTAATCATATATTCGTCGACATCAATCAAAATCATAGTGCCCTTAAGAATGACCAAAACAGCCACTGCGATTAATTTATGCAAAGTTTTAAAACTTCAACATTAATCAGGTTTACGGTAAGCGCGAAACTCAAATAGCGTATTTTTAAGTATGCGCCCCACAGAAGTTACGAAATTTCTAATGTTAGAGACATATTCTTTAGAAGCCCCCGTCTAGGAATACTAATCCCCTAAGTTAGGCTTGATAAGGCTCATATGACACCAATGCTCACCAAAACATACCTGCGGAGCAGAAACAGTAAAATTACCGAAAATAGTACATACAGAACAGCAATAAACTTAATACGATAAATTTCTTTAATCAACTGAGTCTCCTCTGGTTTCAAAGGGTAGATTTCACAAAAACTACTGAAATTCTCTTGTATTCGGCGGATTTCGTTGTTCAGAGAACACTCACGGACACGGCATGACTCGGAATGTTTGAATCAACAGACCGGAAGGTGAGATTTCAAAGTTACTAACTGTCTGCTTATCGTTAAGTGAGGATATATGCACGTTCCACTGTACTACTATAATCTTTAAACTGTTATATACCTGCAAAATAGCGACATGTAACTAAGGAGAGCCATTCCTGAATGTTTGTAGTATACGCTTGGGGTGACCGGGCTCGATTTACAAGTGCACTCAAATAAACATGTGTCACAACAAGAAACGATGCAGTGCATAACATACCGCAGGGTTAGATTCCAGTGGCAGCCAGCGAACCATCTTGACAATGTCAGGGTAACTCAAGTACTGACGACAATAACCGAGCACGTCTACACTCGATGATGACCGGCAGGATTCTAGCGCGTTCCAGCTAGCGTCTGTCGGGTGGGCCGCCCTGACTGTCCCGACGTTGGTAAGCTTCCTTCTGTTTTGATATTTTTTAAGGGAATACTTTAAAAGCCTTTTATATTTATTATACCTAAAAACGTGGATTTTGTTCAAAAATATTGTTTTGTTGATATAATGAAGAATCAAACTGACTGATTGACGGGTTGTTGATAGTAATACAAATATGAAGTCAAGAGAACACTTTCCGACAGGTATAGAAGACCGCAAGGATATAAAATTTTCAGCAACTGTCTAACTCATTTATATAAATACTTGTCACAGTGATGAATTATCTACTAGACAGAAAATAGGAATTTATTTTCAGGTGTAATGATACCTATGCCATGTCAATTCGTAAGGCAAATTCATAGCTTTTCGCAAACTATATATCCATCTTATATACTATTCAAATGCGGTGACACAATCATAATTGACACTTCTCTTTACCTAGATATGATAAATATTGACCTATTTTGATACAAAGGTAAATCAGGACGTGAATTGATTTAGTTCTAAAACGAAGAATCACATTTACAGACAGTGATTTGACTTCCAAATCTGTGATGTAATGTTTACCTTACATCATAGTTCTTGCTGCACACATTGGTCTGGTTTTGAGAGGATTTCAGCCCGATCTGGATGGTTTGAGGATATTTGTTTTATCGTTGTTATCTTTTATAGGTGCTTCACGTTTGTTATGATTTCTGGCTTAGTCACTGTTCAGCAGTCGACAACCATGACACCCAATGTTCACAATACTTCATGATGTTTTCCTAAACCAGAGGATATTGGAAGAATAATAAGCCAAAAAAATATGTACTAATAGATTCCTTGGCCTTTAGTCAGGTTTTTTTTATCTTATTAAATTCTGAAGACGTCTTGTGTTCTGGTATCACTCATATATTGATCCAGAATGTTCTCGTCG
>JAUUDW010627904.1:0-11406 GCA_032361385.1 Panulirus guttatus
CTGTTGGTCTTTCTATTCATCCAGCTAAGGTTTGCTTGGATAAGTAATAACTGTGTCTTTCCTTCATCAGAAGTGCTTAATTTATAAGTAATTCATGAACTTCCCTTTTCAAAAATTTACAGAAAGCACTGAGGTCGCAGAACATAAGCCTGGCTGAAGTGGAAAGAGATGTGTTGGGAACAACAGAGGAAAATCAACCACCTTCCAGTAGCTAACATCTCTAGCTACAAAATGATTGCTGCTAAACTGCTGGTGCTCACTGTCATTTTACCTTAATCCATAATGCTTTACAGTGTGAGTGAAAGATAGAATACATCATTTGTAAAGGAAGATACTGTTACTGAAACCGTTTATGGACAGCAGTACTTGGTAATGAATATTCATGATTACAGTGCATTCTTCAGTGTTATGGATAGTGGGTTCTTAACTTATGTATATATTCATGTATATTGTGCTTATTTGCCATACTTATAATGAGCATATGTGATTTCATAATTCTTTAACACCTAAAGGTGTTCAAGATTTTTCAAATGGTGATTATAACTTTATGCAGCAGCCATAATGACCTTGGCAGGTAACAGGCTGAAACCTATACATATATAACCAACCACCTTGCCATCTCTGTAACAAAACAGTTTGTTTTAAAACTGTATGATTTAGAGATGTGGGAAGCTCCTTTAGTCTTGTGTCTTTGACAAATGTACACATGGTAAAAAAAGTTACCTTCTCAGATGAGTATGAAGAATTTCAAAATGATCAATACAATTCAAGTTGTCTCAGTAGGGTTAATGAGTGAATGTGAGGTGAATTTCCTGTAATAAATATGTATATGTTGGTATGTATATATATGTACTGTGCATATATGTGTGTATGTGGGGGGATGGGTCTTTCTTTGTTTGTTTCCTGGCGCTACCTCGCTGACGCGGGAAACAGCGATCATGCATAATAAAATATAAAATAATAAATATGGAAGGCCCACTGCATTGTTATATCCATTGAAATATGAAAGCAATGTAACATTTATTGGGGCAGTTGACAAGAAATGTTACTATTAACCGATATATTATGAAAGGGCTACCAATGTGAGACTAGACCAACAGGCATTTCTCAAAATATCTTGTCCATGGTGCCATGTCATTTTACACCCAAAGTGGTTAGACAATTTTTTCTTTACTGTGTGTACTTTTGGTTCCAACAAATCATGAATCAGACTGTAAAGATGAATAATTACAAAGCCCTTTTATCTATGAACTCTGTCAGTATTAAAAATGTATGTTATCATAGGCTTGTAAGAGTTCACAGCTCACAGGACTGACCAATTTTGCATTTATTTTTTAAATAAATTTAATTAATACCTGAAATGTAATAAATCCAAAGTAAAATCTCATAAACTGAGTATTTTTTCTATGGAAACCATTATATCATCCAAGAATTAGTTTTACTGTCAATATCATAGCTTTTATTTATTTTTTTGGTTATCATCACTCAACAAAAGGACTCCTTAGTGTATCCACAACTAGGTTCCACAGACCTTTCCTTGGCTCCCCAAAGGCTTCAAGTGCCCTGGTTCAGCCCAATGACAGCACATAATCCCCTGTATGACACATTCCTCCAATTCCCTCTTTATCTTGCATTCCTCTCACCCTCCTGCATGTGCAGGCCCCATACCTTCAAGGCATCTTTCACTCCATCCTACCACCTCCTCTGTGGTTTACCTCCTTTTCCTTGTTCCCTTCACCTCTGACATTTATACCCTTATAGTCACCCTTTCCTCGCTTATCCTCTCCGCCTTTCCAAATCATTTCAGCCCACCTCTTTCTTATTGTTTCTTATTTCATCAACCCTCTTCAAACATTTCATTTTCAACAAATCCATGCTCTCCTTTAAACATATTTGCTTAAGGCCCAGCCACCACCACCCATCAAACATACCCATCTCTGCTCTGAATGACAGTAACCTCTCCAAACGTATTCCTCAATGTGCCCAAAACCTTTGCTGACTCACCTTGCCAATGGCTCACTTCTACTTCTATGGTTCCAATCGCCGTCACTCGCTTTTGCCTGAAAGAGGTGGCACCATACGTGAGAAGTTAGTCTCATCAAAAAGCTTCTTACTTCAATGGAGTTTACTTTTCCCTGCAACTGAAAGTAGTGCAGCCTTGTGCTGCAGAAGCCTTTTCATAGAAATTGGTCCAGAGATTAATTCAAGTAATATATATGTGTGTGGAAGAGGGTGAACAAGTTGGAACAAAAATATTTGATGACAATATATGGAATGAGGAAGGTTGATCAAATAATATACCAGTAAGAGAGAGGTGTGGTAATAAGAAGAGTATCATTGAGAAAGCTGAAGACAGGGTCTGAAAAGGTTTGTGTCAGAGGTGGAAGAGACATGGAGAAAGGGGAGATGAAAATGAAGATGGAAGACTGAAGTGAAAATTATTTTGAGTGCTCTGGGCCTGAACATGCACAAGTGTGAAAGGCATGAACAAGATAGAGTAAATTAGAGTGATTTGGTTGACAGGGGAAGACGTGCTGTCAACAGCATGAAGCAGTAGGGGGAAACCACAGAAAGGTCTGTGGGGCCTGGTTGTGGATAGAGCGCTATGGTTTTGAAGCATGACTCATAACTGCTAGAGTATAGATGTGAACGAATGAGGCCTCTCCTGAATCTGTGTCTGACATTACCTCACAAACATGGAAAACAGCAAACAAGTATGAAAAAAAAGTTTAAGATTTTTTAACTGGGCCTTGACTGATGGCATGAGCCCATAATCCTTGCCTTACCATCTAGGCTGAGAAAAAAAGATTCTGCAATTCGTGATTGATAACCAAATAAAGTTTCAACAATTTATTTGTCTATCCAAATATATGATACAGAGAAATAGTCTTTGAATTGTAATTATTCATAATTTATCACTCAATGATTTACAAGAAAACTTTGACTGTACACCTATTCATAGCCAGACTATATACACAAAATATGAACAAGCACTGTATAACTTACAGATATAATACAATATAAGTGCCCTTTTAAGCTGCAAATGATGAGGCACCTACAGCATACCCCCTTCCATTAAGTCTCAAGACCTAATTTTGATAGCTTTTTTCAACCACTTTCCTATAACACAGCATCTGGTTAAACAACAAAATGTTTGTACCAATCACAGCACTGGACATACTCACCCTTCTGAAAGTAATATTATTTTCAAGTTAAACTTGTAATATATTAATATTTTCTCTATTCATATATATATACTTTTCAAAAGTTACATACACCTAAAAATGTAAGCTGTGCTATCTCTTCAGTGTTTCTCATCTTAACCTGTTCCTTTAATTTGCTCAATATTTATGTGAATGTTATTTCAAATGCTATTTAAAAAGCTCTAATTTGTTTGATATCAGTTACAAGCTGATATTATGTATTATGGCTCTCTTTTCAACCAAAAAGTTATCACAATGCCATCTTGAACAATGGACGTGATTCTGACATGGTCAACCCCAAAGAATGGAATACCATTAATTCAAACACTTGAATATTAGTAAGCCCAGATAATTATTTGCTGGACTTTTGCTATCCAGGTCCTGGATTATCACAACAGTAGTACATTTACATTTTAAACTACTCGGTGATGATCTTTATGTTTACTTAAAAACATCACAGACATATTAGTTTCTTCTTACCATTATATGTAACTTCTTAAATGCATAGAGTATCATGATTTATTACTACAAACTCTGAAGAAATTATAATGTCACCAACTGAACTGTTAAAATTACAGTAAAAGGTTATGACAGACAAATTACAGAATGAAGATAAATTCTTCATTGTGTAAGAGTACTATGACTAAGAGCTTTTTGTTTTATGAAGTTCTGATAACTAGCAAAAGACAATGATAATGCCAATATAAATTAACCTTTTGACAAACTAAATTACCTATGAAAAAGTAATATCAAATGAAACAAACATTAGGTTAAGTATGAAGCATGCAAACAGGAGTATAATACTGATTACACAGACATTAGCTTATTACTTTTCAATTTAAAAGAGAGTACCTCAACTAAAGTTAAAATGGCACAAGAATTTCCTATTTGTAAAATCAAATTTGTCTGAATATAGCTGTTCAATGTAAGGAATCGTGTTAATGTTTCCAAGGCAGGAGATAGGCTTACAATATTTGCAGGGCTTCAAATTATGCTGCTGAATGAGATATGTTGAATGCACTGAGTATGGGAAGATGTGAATGTCTGTAGTTGTGTTAGGCAATGGGTTTATTAAGTGCAGGTTTATCTAAGTAAACAATCATGAAGCCACAATATATGTATATGAATGCTCATTGATGAACACATTTGATTACAAGCTGCTAAAAATTCTTCAAACTGAAATGCTCAAACTTTTAAACTATCCTGCTTCAATTTCTCCCCATCTATCTGTACATTAAAAATACTGAAGTAGTATTATAGTAGTCTCCCTTGTTACTCCATAAAAAATCTTGAGTGCATTTGTAAACTGAACCGAAATCAACCATTTAGAATAGAAATATGTGAAAAAGATGGACAGTCAAGAAAGTAATGGCATTTGATATTAACTGTATTTAGCTAGTTAAGAAAAATAAAAAAGGTAAAGAGCATATACAAGAGGGAGATGTTGATAATGATAAGTGTTTGATGTGAAGTAACAGTGGCATTAGCTGGAAGTCTTGCATTGCTACCCTTATGTATAAAAGAAAGAAGTTATACATTACTATAAAATACTCTCACAGTTGAAACCAATGAAGTTCAAGATGCACATTAAAAGTCCAAGAATGGATGAACATCTGGGACAGGTGCATCAAAAGACATAATTAAAAAAAATCCAGCCTAATACTTCATTCTCAGAAAATGGTCAGCAAAAAGTCAAATTAACAATATTTGTACATAAAATGAGAAAATAATCGATTTTCATGGCTTTGAAAAAAGTTTTTACTGTAGCTTAGAATGTTTCCTTACTAAATGTTTCAACTACACATTCAGAAAATCACTACATATACATAAGCGAGGTCATCTGTTGATAAGCCTCTCCAGGTACCTGAGTTACCACACACCTATGTATGTTATTGTGTATGAAATTCAAAAGGAGATTCACTCAAATTACTTTTGAAAGAATTCTGCAAGTGTATTATGGATTTAAAGTTTCAGTAGTCTTTTAGCGCAATAAAACAGAGGCCAATAACAGCAGGTAAATTTCTTCCTACTGGATACCGATGAACTAGATGATGTGACCTATAACGACACATGTGAACAGCAGAAGATCAACATAGCTAATGGAAAGGTAATAACTGTGTCTCTTAGTTGCTCTACATATGACAGATCACTGAATAAAACTGGAGTGTGGATGTGATCATACTGCACTAAAATTATGTTAAGGGACCCTGTAGTAAGCAGGAAAAGGTGGTAGAATAAGCTTTTGGATTTTTGAGATCATGAGATTCAAGACCCTGACTCTTAATGTCAGTAATCAAACACCTCCTATGCAATATTCCATGGTACTGGGTGTTCCTACCTCTTGCTAGACTGTAGGATTGGGACTGGGGACCTGTTATGCAAACCTAGTTCCCAAAATGGGCATATGCCTGTATGTATTTCTTTAAGCCCACATAAATGGGAAAGGAGATAATGACAAGTAGACAGACACATTCTCCAAGAGGCAAATAATAGCATCAAGCTTAAGCCTGCAGGCTATTTGATTGTCAAGATGAAGAGGCAAAACATGCCTCTAGCTCAGTTTTCTAAGGCAAAACAAATGATCTCTAACCACTGTTTAATTGTTCTATAAAAAGAACAAAAAAAACTGACAAGCAGGGAGAAGGGTTAGTCTTGGCCACAAGAAGAAAACCATAGTTTTGAAAAATATGGATCCTTTCAGTGAAAATATCTTTCTTCATGTATGATTCTATAGGGCTAAAATAATTCAACAGGCTTATTCTTTCATGTGCCATAGGTCTTTAAACTCAGCACTATTCATTTATCTAGGTTTCAAACTTTCTCCCACTGGCTGAGATCTGCCAGAAACTCAAATTCAAACTGAAATACATAATGCTACTTCATTATCTAGTCTTCTTGCCCCAATAATTCTACTTAACTTCCTATATAATTTTTACTATTAACCCATTTGCAAATCCATTAAACATTTCATGTTTCAATTGCTTCATTTTAAATAAAATATGGAAAGAGGAACAGCTACACTTGTGTTACAAGAAGAAGCAAAGCATGCAAAGTAATTTGTTATCAAAGGGTTATTAAATAATAAATACATGAAAGCAACATTGGCAAAAGTGTTTAAAGATGGTTATGCATGCATCAACATGCTTCAGGTGAAAGGAATGGATTAATAGCAAGAGACAGAGCAAGGCAATGAAAACAATGAAAAAGTTTACTTATCTACAAGAGACATGAGAATAAGTGACCAAGACAAAATTTCACAAATAAATGTAGCCTCCAGCGTAAGTTCTGATAACAGATTACATTACACTGCTATCACAGATACCTTTTTATAATGAAGCCATTTTCCTAGAATCTTTAGCCTACACATACCATGTAGAACAATCAAATGTGATTCACTTTTTTTCCTCCCCCATAAATTGGGAAATTTCAGTGTTTACTGTTAAGGAATGTCCCAATCAACAAGTACCTTTATTTCATGTACTTCATTCTTTTAATGAAATCAAAGACTGGCAATACAGACATTGCTAAAAACATAACTGAAACCGTGACATATTCACTACTGAAAAAAGTAATGATAAATTATAGGTAAGACTAAATAATCTGCCTCTTTTACAGAAATTAAAATAATTATGGTGATCTATAACTCCTATCTGTCATTCCCTGATACAGGTGGAGGGACTTCAATTCCAGCTTAAAAAATACCACACAAATAGGCACACATGCATACACACCAGTTGACTATAGTGCAAAGCCCAACTAAAAATAAGAAAACTTGTTTCATGAGTTTGATTCCAAGTCAAAAAAAAAAAAAAATCTTGTAACAAATCGCAATACACCACTGTTACTTTTACACCTAACACACAACGTCAGTTACCTTTCCTCTGGCAAAGCTATTTTAATTTTCTTTTCTACATTAACAAACTCATTCACATTATATCCTACAATTAGTCCTACAGATTCTCACAACATGGTCATGTCTCAGCTTCACATACTTAAAAGTCTTACCTACCCTGGATTCATTTATCTGCCAGATTCATTCATTGAGGTTATATTTATCTGCTAGAATTACTCAAGTTACTCATTTCCTAGAGACACCTTTTTAAGCCATGCACATGTCTTAAGTTAAACCCCCAATCTTTACTAACTTGTCAACATTATCATCTTATTTTCACTTAGCCTCTCCATTCCTTTCCAACTTTGTCATCTGCTACAGTTACCCATCTATGATTCACTCATATGTTTGGTAGGATTAGCATCTTAAAGATTACTTCTTTTGACAACAGTGCTCACTTTCATGTTACAGTCCTCATTAGCCCAACAACTTCCAACAATATTGCACATATTTACATTCTCTGAAGCCTTTTGAACTTAAGGAAATTCTAACTCTTGTCAGATTCACTGCATGAGGAGAGAGAGAGATAAAAAGTAATGTAATTGAATTTACCCATGCAGTAGCTAAGCCACTATATCCACCTACAGGAATATTTCAAGTATTGCCACTGACCTTAAAACTTGCTGATAATGCATTATATAAGAATATAGCAAGATTCTACACTGACCAATCTGTTTAAAATGAGGTACTGGTTTGATAGAAATATGACAAAAAATTCATACTGTAATATTCACCGTAACTTATCTTTACACAGCCACTGTTAATAGTGGCATTCATTCACCAAAACATAAGACCTAGAAAGCTGTTGAGGGTTTATATTACCACTCACATCCTAAGTGCTATCTGCTAGGACAGTTTATAGCAAGGTGGCCTATGCAGTAACTACCCCAAATCACGTCATAACAAGCTATCTAATATTCCTCACATTCAGCTTCTTTTTGCCCACAAAACCTTGAAATTATTCACAAAATCATTCTTAATGGGCTCTGTAGTGTCTTAGTTTAGGATATACCAAAAGTTTCATATTTCTTAGATGCATGTCCAGGGAAACCATTAGTAATTTATATGCTTTAAAAAAAATCATTAATGGTTTAGGAAAATGATTTCCAATGTATCTCATAACTGAGACCCAAGAAACTGTGAAAGACACCTGAACTGTACATGAAATCTTTTTGCATTTTTAAAGTATAAAAGTAGATGGCAAAGGCACCGCTGACTTCTAACCATAATTTTGATAATCTATATCTTTTTCATGCATACAAAAAGTATATCTCAACAATCAGAAAATAAAAGAACTGAAATTAGGTTCACATGTGACAGACAGCCCTGCATGAGAGAGAGAGAGAGAGAGAGAGAGAGAGAGAGAGAGAGAGAGAGAGAGAGAGAGAAAGAGAGAGAGAGAGAGAGAGAGAGAGAGAGAGAGTGCAACATGTAATCATATACAGCCTGAGCAGGTTATGACCCTCACCTCACTGGTAGTGGTTGCAGATGGGTTTATTTCCAAGCCTATACTCCTACCTTCCTTCTCATTCCCATTTCTTGCATGCAAACATTACTACCTTCATTTTGTTGAAAGTCCAAAAAAAAGTTATAACTAGCCATAAAAATCATAAAGTTGTAAAGCAACTGTAGGGAAAAGAATTATAGTTAACATATGTATGTTCAAAAACTATTTTCTATATGATACTTTATAATATCTATAGTTAATAAGTACTTAACACATGTATGTTCATAACTATTTTCCATGATACTTTATAAGATTGTAAACATTGATTCAAAAGAAATATGTCATGCTTTTCAGTAGGTATCAATAATTGTGTTTAATCTTTAAAAAAGTACTGACCACTTCTTTACACTCCTGGTTACCACATAATTTTAGCACTATGAAGTACCTACACATGGTATAACCTACAATTAACTGAGGGAAGTACTTTTATCCTCCATGATGTGATATAACCTACAATTAACTGAGGGAAGTACTATAATCCTCCATGATGTGATATAGGAAACAAGACCATGCCAATAACACTTTTTTAGGGGCTTTGCAATTACCGTTAGTGAATCATACTAAGAATCCAAAAGCAAACCTTGACTAACAAACCACCATCAGAACTTATGTGGGAACCATATGAATTTAAGAAACAATCTTCGAAGCTCTTACTGGAACCAAATGGCTGAAAAAATCCACCTTAAAAACTCATAAAAATCATAGTTATTAGAAATAATCTTCAAAACTCTTACTGGAAGTGAATAAATGCATGAAAACTACTTCAAAGCTGTCACAAGAAACATTTAACTGAAATTGATATTCATTGGAACTAAGGACAAACTGTAATGAACAAAGGAAATAGATTAGTTTTCAGCAAATGAAATTTGCTCACAAATCCAAAGACAACTATGCTTAGATATAGCATTTCCATGAAAATAAGCAGAATATGGTCTATCAAACTGGAGATGAAAAGATGGAGTGAAAAAATCTTGAGTGCTTAGGGCCTCAACATGCTAGTGGGAGAAAGGTTAACTGCAACTACATTTATTCATATTTGTTTGCCATTTCCCATGTTAATGAGTTAGAGCTAGGAACAGACAAAGAAAAGGCCTCATTCATTTACATCCACTCTCATTCTTTGTAACTAGATTCTCCTTTGGTAAGTGCTGTGTGCTAGCCCTGCCTTTTGGCAAAATGGTAGTAGCAATAGATAGAAGCAGTAGGTAAGAGCATTAGGTAGAAACATAAGATAGAAGTAGTAGGTAGGAACATTAGGCAGGAGCGTTAGGTAGAAGTAGTGACTAGGAACATTACATAGTAGCCCCTGCAAACACTGTGCTAGACTTGCCCTCTGCCAGTGGCCTTTTAAGGGTTAGGGACTGAAGGCTAAGAAACAACACTGGAGTTCACAAGTTATAGAGACTCTATTGTCGTGGCCTCCCCCTTGAGGGAGTTCCAGAAGGGAACAGGTGTCTGAGATACAGATAGATAAATATACTTGCAGAACCTTCACTTCACCGTGAAGACCAAATCCAACTTCCACCACTCTGGAATAAGAAAAGAAGAAAGCAGTAAGTACTTTCGTTTATTTACCTCAAGCTATATTATTTTTTCTGTTGCTTTGTGTTTCAGTTGAAAATGAAAGCCATTGCGACTTTACCAAGCTTAGAGAGATGTTAATTCGCACCAATATGGAGGATATGCGAGAAGTAACTCATCAGCGTCATTATGAACTCTACCGGAAGAAGGTTCTTGAAACGGTATGATATTTTACGTTATTTTTGCTTGTGAATAAAAGTGAAGATTGTACTATGTAGGGAATAGATTACTTTGCTATAGTTGTCATGAAACATTACAGCAGAAGTGGGACTTTGTCCTTTTTTCTACTGATGATTCTGTTTAGCCCTTGACTGCTTGAAGGAATAAGACTTGGGAGTCCTGTCACATTAAAGCAAGGAATAAGACTTGGGAGTCCTGTCACATTAAAGCAGCAGGAAGACGTTGCCAGTTTTCAGCTACTCTCAGAAAAAGAAATCTTCCATGCCTTACCCAGTTGTGGGCTTAAAAAACAAAGTACATAAAGTAGCGATGAAGTCATTTTACCCCATTCCATTTGTCCGAGCCTACTGCTCTAAATTCAGTCTTCCATTATTATGTCTAGTCTTAGTGTGATCCCCTTGAATTTATAAATGCTGGTGGGCATTGCTTTGTGGTGAAATGTAATTTCTATGGAGAAGAATGACATGCATAGAAATACTCCTTGTTTGATATTATTTGTGCCACTGTGGATATAAGTATTACTTATTGAGTTGTCTTTATGCCTATTAACTGTTTTGGCACAAAATTGATTTCTTCTGTTGTCAGAAAAGCCACAAAAGGACCAAAGAGCTGTTGGTATTTGCTTTCTTTTGTATTCTTTTCTATAATGATCAGGCATTCTATCCAGGAAAACTTTCACTTCATCTGCTGCGAAACATGCATTCAGGTTTCAGGCTTTTTTTGTTGTTGTTTTCAGGACCATATATATACCTTTGGTAAAAGCAAATATTTGTTGTGCGGGTCTAGTTTCATTTTTGCAAGCTGGCAGAGGCAAAAATGCTCAGTTCCAACAAGTATATTTGTTGCCTTCTGATTCTTCTAAAACTTGAAGTATTTGCATGATAATTCACCCGTGTTTGAATATTTGCCTTTGATAAAAAGTTGAAGTTGTAGAAAAGAGGTACCCATCTTTTCTTTTCATTCTCAATTGCACCTTCCATCTTAGTGAGGTAGTGGCAGATATAAATGAACAACGGCTTCACTTTCAGGTAACCACACTTTAG
>JAUUDW010627915.1:0-11405 GCA_032361385.1 Panulirus guttatus
CTTAGTAATATATGGTCATCATCCCTGAAAGATTTTGGGGAGTCAAATGTAGATATCCTTGACATATCTAAGGCTTTTGACAGGGTTTGGCATCGGAGTCTCATCTCTGAGCTTCCCTCTTTTAACTTCCCTTCCTCTCTTTGCTCCTTCATATCTAGTTTGTTCTCCGGCCGATCGATCTCTGTAGATTTTGACGGATCAGCCTCCTCCATTTTCTCCATCAACAGCGGTGTCCCTCAACGTTCTGTCCCGATTCCTACACATTTTCTCCTTTTTTTCAACGATTTCGTCTCCTCCACAAACAGTCCAATGCACTTATGCGCTGACAACTCAACACTGCATTCATCCACATCCTTCAAATCTGCTCCCTATTCTCTCACTCGATTTGAATTTCGTCTTGAGACAGCTTCCTCAATAAACTCAGACTTGGACAAGGTATATCTCAGTGGTATACACAAAATCTAGTTAAGTTCAATGCCTCCAAGACCCAGTTTCAACTCATATTTCTATCGGCAAACTCCTCCCAACTCTCGTCTCTCCTTTGACGGTTCTGTAGTTCCACATTTTGACTCACTGAACATACTTGGTATTACTGTAACATCCACTCTTTCTTGGAAACCCAACACTGCAGAAATAGCTAAGTCTTCCTCTAAGAAACTGAGAATCCTTTTCAGATGTCAAAATCTCCTTTCTTCTTAACAGTTACTCCGTTTGTACGGGGGATTGATTTGTCCTTTCATGGAGAACTACTCTCATATCTGGAATTGTTCTAGCTTTGCATCCTTGTTTCAGAGATGAGTGGAAAGCTTTCTAAACTACAAACACACCTAGGCTAATTTAAAAACTAGACCCGCTAGCCCTATGCCGTAATGTGAGTCACTTTCCCTGTTCTGTGGGTATTACTTTGGTTTTCGCTCCCTAGGGCTGGCTACTTGTGTGCCCCAACCACTAGGTAGATCACGCAGTACTTGGCAATCTGTTGAGTCAAATGATTACTGTGTGGCTGGGAGCAACTCAAGCGTGGGCCGTTTTGATTATTGTTTCACTACATCTCGAAGCTTTGAAACTATCTACCCCTCTCATATCTTTCCCAATAACTATGACCTGGTACAATTTAAAAGACAGGTTTTTCACTTCCTTCAGAACTCGTAAATTCTTCCCTTGTCTTTTATTTCCCTTTCATTAACCTCTTTATATTTGAAATAAAGCCTGGCCTTGATGTGGACTTGTGTTCATAGCCTCCAACGTATATATATGTACATATGAAAAAATTTCTAGAGTGCATGCAGGAAAAATTCCTGTATATCAGCATGTCACTGAGCACACTAGCATCAGAGGGGCTGTCGCACCATCATTACCAGATTTTGTCCTTACTCACATTATCATGGAAATTGGAAATAAATGAGGTCATGAAAAGCCCAGACTGAAAATAGAGTTTTGTGGTAGAAAAACAGATAGGAGGTAGATGTGTTACCCAGAACTAGGCCGGAAGATTGAAAATAAAAGGTATAGGACATACGGAAGCGGCAGAAAATGTTGTCTTGGGATATACTAGTTAAGTATAGGGCACTTATTAGGAAGTTTAAGGAAAGATGTAAGAAGGTTATGGTAGTGGGACTACTTCCTCGGTTGGCTATATGTAATTCTACGTATAATGAGTATCTGTAGCTGAGAACACGCAGGTTCGAGGAGGTCCGCTACATAGATTTCTGGAACAGTTTTCGTGGTGACAGACATTTGTTTGCTGATTATGGCCTGCATTTGAACGGGGTGGAAACCTATTGCTAAGAAGGATTCTTGACGTGGAAATTAAGCAGGAATTTGCTAGGACCGAAGAAAGAACAGGTCATACTAACGAAGATCTACTGTCATACACGTCAGGTGAAACCAGAATAATGGAGTTCAGTATAGAGGTCTGACCTCAGAGACTCGTGACATAACATCTCGACCTTCCGAGAGAACCCTGACGTTTTTCACTGGAACCCCAGATATGTTAACCTAAAATCATGGTCGACGAACATCACATGCTCTGTAACGAAAGCCTTTTATCACAGAAATAACAGAGAGTTTGATAAATACGACAAATAAATCGCTAATTAATAGCGTTAGCGATGCCAGGATCTCGTATTTTTAATAAGGATTGTGTACACAGAGCAGGTGGATTTGTCAGACACAGTGTAAAAGAGAGGCTAAATATGACCAGGGTACGTAAAACTAATGTCAGTGGCATATGACCAGTTTTATAGTAAGTTGATAAAAAAAAAAGGTCAAAATGTATATTCAGGGTCGTGTATAGATCTCCAAACTATGTTTAGAACACGATACATTTTACTCTGTAAGGGAAAATTGAATATTTTGTTAGTAGCAAAGAAGCAGTAATTAAAAGATATCTTAACAAGTCTATCATTAACTGAGGTATCTTAATAGGTAACCATGGGGGTAAGAGGCATATTAATCACAACTACTTTTTAAATCAAATGATCCGAGGCTCATCGAGCGGTAGTAACATTCTAGATTTAGAGAGAAGTTCACAGACAAAGATCAAGTTAGCAAAAGGGAAAAGCTAGGTAACAGTGCTCACAATATTATCTGATTAACTAAAATACAGTTTCCATTCTAAAGGTGAGAATGCGACGATAATAGATTTTAGGTTAGCAGACTTTCATGAAATACGCGAAGACACTCGCAATGTTACTTAACTAGGCTCTTAGATGTGGACACACCTGACAACACTTTGGATATCAGAAACAAAATACTTCCTCCTGTGAGTGACAGCGTCATTAAGGAGTAGTGAGACGGATGTACCAAATTGAATGACTTTAGAAATTAATGTTTTACTTCAGCATAAAAGAAATGCATACAGGATTTCTAAATGAAGAGCATCAACAAGACCTTGATATGCACAGACTGGAAAGAGATTTTAAGAACATCAGAACCGGTAGACAAGAATTTGAAAAAGGGAATTCTCACAGGAAGAAGAAACCCCTAGAGATTTCCTTAGATAAGTAAGAAAAAAAGAATAGTATTTGCCCGATGATAACGAAATGGCTGCTATTCATAAGTACTTCAATTCCGTGTTTAAAATCGAAAATTGCTCGTATACGCTACAAGCATAAACCGATGCTGAAGATAAAAAAAAATCAGACACTCGAAATATTAAGTGTCATGAAGTATTAGATATGTAGAGAAAACAAATCTCAGTAATTCGACTGGTTTTGATGCTATATTTCCCAGAAGTTCGAAAAGGAATGCTGGCAGACGGCATATCGGAAAATTGCAACAAGAAGGCAGAGTGCCAAAAGACTGGAAGCTTGCTAATGTAACAAAAATTTTCAAAATGGAGATAGAAAATGGACTTTTAGCTACCGTACAGCTTTTCTCATGTTGCAGGAAAAATGTAAGAAATAAGATTAGAGTTAGAATCGTTAAATTGTGAAAGATAATGAACTCAGCCGGTTGTCAACAGGGGTTTCGGAATAAAAGATCGTGTTCAACCAGCCTGATATTATTATCTGTTCCTACATATATAGTGTACATAATAAGTGGGACTCGAAAATGCCCCTCAGATGTTAAATACCGTACTTTGACTTTGAGAAATCTTTTGTCGGTATGTTCTATTAAAGATTGCTGAGTAAAATCAAAGCTCACGGCGTAGGAAATCAAGTGTGTGTGTGTGTGTGTGTGTGGGTAGTATAGTTCCTCAGAGAAGAGTACAAGGTGTGATGTTGACCGTCTGTCTGACTGGTTTGACGTGACATGCGGGGTACCACATGGCTCAGTCTAGCTAAGACTCGCATTTTTCATGATCTTTATCAATCTGTCATGGTGATAGAACTATCTATCATGATTATAAGATGCTTGGTTAATCATTATAAGTAGTAAAGAAGAAAGAGACCATGAAGTGAATACTGGTAACGACTTTAAATACGAAAAAAATACCTGGAGGCATATCACACAGACAACAGCGTGTTAGGTTTTACAGCTGAAAATATTAACTCAAACGAAGAAGACAATGCTCATTCTTTATAGATCCCTAGCCGGATGAAAAAAAAAAGAATAATTATAAAAAATTCGTAGAAAAGCGACTGAATTAATTCTTTCACTCAAGAATAAGCCTTATGAAGAAAGACCCCAGGACCTAGAATTATTCTTTCTAAAAGTGTGCATACTCTGAGGGGATCCGATAGTGTTCAAAATACTATATGATTTCAGCAACATAACATAGGAAAATTACTTCACATTAAAATGATATTCAACGGCCAGAAATAAATGGTATAAAATCTAATGGAAGATGTAACAGCAATATGGGCAAAAGTTACTCATTTGTAAATTTGCAGAACAATGGAGTAAATTATTACCAGATGTCGTAAATCCGAAGGTTATCATTACCTTCAAATTAAGGTTAGAAAAAAATACTTTTGTGATATCCAGTATCAGTAAACTGGCTTGTTTGAAGTAGGAAAAAAATCACAGTCTGTTGAAGAATTGAAACTTTTTTTCAGATTTGAGCCTTTTCCCTAGATTTAGAGCAGGGAACTAATTCACTTTCCTATAGCATTTCTATGGCGGTATGCTTTCTCTATATGACATAATGTTTCTCCTCAGCTTCTTTTCTGCCGGCTGTTGAGCTGGAGAGTGGCCGGTGGGGAGGTTCCTTCTGCCTTTCTATCCTTTTTCGACCGCAAATAAGATCACGACTACAGATTACCTCGTCATAGACCATCAGGTACCTAAGGGGTTAGGTCATCGCATTCAAGAGTTTACAGGCCACGCCCATAAGGACGCTACTGATGCAGGAGTAACGAGACAAACTCTTGAAGTAGCCAATCACGAGAAACTCAAGCGGATGTTTGGCCAAGTGACAAACCTTGGGTAGAGTTGAAGGAAACGTAAAAACACTCTAACACATAAAACAAATTGGAAAAGGCGAAAGGAAAAATGAGGATGAGATTCCAGCAGTAGAAGGGTGTCAGTTGATGCACTGAATATTTGACCGCTGTGGAAGAGAGCTGGCAGAGACCATGAGCAATATACCGAGGTGAATGGGTGTCCCTGCTATGTTGCTGGAAATTGTCAGATGATTCCATGAGTGTGTGAATGATATGGAACAGACCTCCCAGAGACCCAGCCATACACTGTGGTGAGTGGCTGTCCTCAGCTGGGTGCCAGCAAACTCTTACCAAACAATAATAGTCAACACGGCATGATTCAAGTTCTCACGGAAATTGACAGAAATCAGGTACTGCGCAAGGGTCTGGTATGGAGGCAACTCCTGCGACAAAGAAACAATATGGAAGGTGATTTGTAGCTATTTTCACGCTCATCAAACATAAAACACACACATACACGAACTTCCGCGGTGTATCGGTTATCGTTGCTGACCATCACTCAAGCACGTGCTGCCTGGGATCAAACCCGCAAAGGTTCAAATCCTGGTTGCGGCAGCAGGTTCACTTTCCACCCAGATGTCGATAATATGGGTACTTGGCATAAGCTAGGCTGCGTGTTTTTGTGTATATGTACTTTAAGCAGGATGCTTAGGAGTAAAGACATGCTGTATACAAGGTTAAGAGCCGGGGCAACACGTGTGAAAAACTCTGTCCCTGTAATACACGACTATTAGTCTCTTAAGCATGGATAGTGTCATTCACAACAACGGATGATGTGAACACGTTGTGAGACACTTCATGAGGGTGGTAATGCAATGGAGACCACCTATGGCTGTTGGAATGCCCGCAAAGGTATTACTTTGTGTGTGATTAGATACCCTTCTCAGCGGCCTTTTAAAGTGCAGCAAAAGTATTCCAACGGCCCAGAGAGTAGCAATACTGAATTCTGAGGTTATCTTTAGGTTATTTTTTTTTGTGCATATGTATGTGTGTGACAGACTGGGCAAGGTTTACGTCCTCAGTCCTTTTCACGACAGTGTTTTTCCCTCTATTAGGTACCTGCTTTTTTTGGCTCTGGTATGATGGCACAAGGTCCGCCAGCTCACAGGACGAATATAAAGATAGCTGGTAGGAGATGTGGTATGGTGAAGGAGTGGCAGCTTACCCAAATTCTACTACTCACACGTGGGAGTTCCTCTCCTAAATGGTGTCCACCTTGTGGACCGTGCACAGTTTGCTCTGGTGCTCCAATTGAGGATTTTCGCCAAGAGGAAAGAAACTGGTTCTGCCTCAGAGCTACGTGATTGGATTTGGACCTACGGGGGATTTTGGATTGTAACTTTTTTTTATGTTGAAACCTACGCGTAATATAATCAAGAACGGCAGGATTCCAAAGACGGGGTCTGATGGTGTACGCCAGTCTACGGCACCCATACCTAGAGATCTGCTGAGGATATAAATGGCTATACCGCCAGTGGGGACCTACGATCACGAGGGTTTGTCTTACTGGCCAGCGCAAGATGCCTGGGGTGATGGGCAAAACGTGATTGGTTCATTCAGACAGACGAAGGGCTCAGATTCGAATTACCGAAAGACAACGGGGAGGTGGTGAGATGCAGTTGTTCATCATGTTCATTGTAACACATTTCTATATATAGTTTGTCATCTTGCTGTCACAAGTTCATAATCTAAGGAATAGTTCAACAGAATTTTAGGTCACCTTAACTATTGGCACGATGTTTACCCTCTTTCACACCTTTGGAGCAACACCTTCCCCTAGTGACCTGCCGAACCATACTTCGAGCGGCCTAGCCAGAACCTTCGCACATTCCTTTAGCACACATGAGGAGACCTCATAAAGACCGAAAACTTTGCATGGGTCAAGTTGCTTTAATAGCCTTATTGTCATTTCTATCAGTTTCTGTACTTTCAAAGGCTCCTTCGCCATCCTACCTTGGTAATGCTGGGGGAGTAATCTATTTTTTTTTTATATCCCAGATGTAGTTGTTTTAGGAGAAAGAATGATATTTCCTGTCTGTTTACCGATGTAGGGATGATGGAAGTCGTGGCGACTGAAAACCAGGATGGAGGGGTCGTCAGGCAAGTCCGCCGGAGAAAAGCTGTCCAAGACCGACCTCTAGAGATAGCGTTTAAGATCATCCCTTGAAGAATGTTCTGCAACAACAGGGCAGAAGAGAACAAGCAAAGAGCTTTTAAGGTAACTTTTAACACTGTATGTAATGTTAATCTGTATAAAAATCGGGAAAAAGTACCAGATTTTAGACGTACAAATTTTATTTTTCTTTGCGTTGCTCTTGATAGGTAAATCTGGGATGATGTCAATAAAAATGTCACGATCGTAGCTTGGAAGCGCTTCTGTAAACTCTTCAAAGCAGGACAGGGAACATATGTGCAATTCGAACCAAAATAGTGGAATGTGCTGCTTTCTAAGAAAGTAGCACATACGGAGCTTAAAGAGATTAATAACCTACATATTAAATTATGTAAATTTGTGCAGATAATTTACAAAGTAAACGTCAGTATGTAGCGTATGCTGCTGAAAATAGCGAAAGAAACCTAAGAAATTTTATAGAAGCAAGAGCGTCATTAATCAGTCAATTAGCCCATTAATTATGGAAAACGGTGACCAGTTATTTTGTTGCATCAGCAATGACGATTAGAGACAACATATGACTTGAATCCAGTGTCACTGATAAGAGAGGAGAATGTTCTACAACATATTGACTTAAAAGCTGACAGCAGCAAACGGAATTTAAGTAAACAAAGAGGCAGACCCTGATAAGTTTATCCACGGACATTGAAAGAGGCAGATAATGAGACACTTAATCCCTGGACTTTTTCAATAAGTCATTCGCCACGGGAAAAGTTCCAGAGGATGGAAGTTTGCCAACAATACACCGATATTAAAAGAAAAAAGGTAATGTCACTGTCCGTAGATTATCGTCCAATTAGTTTTACGTCTGTAATGGAAAATTTATGAAAACCATCGTTCGGAACAAAATTGTAAAGCATTTAGAGGACCATCACTTAAACGATTCTCAGCGTGGTTTTCAACGAAATCGTTCATGTCTGACAGTTTGCTTGATTTCTTTAATGATATAATCAACATGTATGATGAAAGTAGAGCAGCTGATGTCATCTATATAAATGTGAAAAATAAAGATTAAATTCAGCCTCAAGTTGAGGTTGTACTTCGGTGGCTAGGAAATTAATTTACTTCGAGTAGGTAGAGTTGTGATTAATGGTAAAGCCTTAGGATGGTTAGACGTAACAAGTGGTGTGTTACAGGGATCAGTCCTGGGACCGGTTCTCTTTCTCATATATATTAATGATTCTGATAATTGACTGCAATATCAGATATCGAAATTTGCAGATGATACCAAACTGGGGATTAAATCCACAAACGAATGTCTGCAGTTTCAAACTGACATAGACAAACTGATGGTTTGGGCTCGTAGGCGGCAAGTGAATTTTGATATCGATAAGTGCCAAGTTATGCTTATCGGCAATGAAATGAAAAGGTAAGCTGCAGTAGGAATTCTGTTACGTTACAAAAGGTGAGGAAAAAGAAGTTGGCGAAATAGTGTCTGGAGACCTAGAACCAAGTGTGCAGAGCACAGCAGTAAAGAGAGCGAACCAAATTATTGGGTTCATAGGAAGTGCTTTCGAATATAAGTCGAGAAAAATCATCTTCACTCTTTACAATTCTCTGGAGCGTCTCCATCTTGAGTACTGAATTAATTTTTAGTAATCCTACTTGAAAAAGAAAAAAAAATACATGGACAGACTGGAGAGAGCATAGCGTCACATTACCAAGATAATACCTGGACTAAGACACAAATCTTATGAAAGCCGACTAAACGACTTATATCTACTCAGCATAGAAAAGAGATTAAGGGGTGATCTAACAGAGGCACTCCAAATTTTCAAAGGCTTTGATAATCTTGAGCTAACAAGCTTGATTCGCGTGATTTTACTCGTATTATCACATGCAAAGTAGTGGACAAACGTTGTACCTCGAATGAGGCAGAGTACTTTTTCTTCAGCAGGATTGTTAACGCATGGAATGATTCACCCATTAGTGGTTGGAAGCTGTTCTATGAATACGATGAAGGATGAACTTGATAAATATTTTGCTTTAAGTCCATGAGTAACAGTGTCTGTGCCTCCTGAGTCAAATTACAGTTCGTAGGTTTTTCTCTCACCACACTAACCTGGGAGTTTCTGATACCTTCCACTATCTCAAACAGCCTCGAAAGGACGTCGTTACTGTTTGAATTCCTTTATATTCCTCTGCATGATAAAAGAAAGGAACAAGAGAGTTGCCCTGAACCACAAATCAGTGTAAGTAACGAGTGGATGTCTGAAAGCTACTGGAAAAGACAACAAGGAAGCAGATGGACACATACTTGATTCCCACCTCCCACAGTTGTAATGTAAACGTTGCCAACTCGAGGATTGGATTTTCAGACATCTCCTTTTCTCTCACCGTCAGACTGTTGAAGACCTGCTCTGTGGTTTTCCTAAGTCGTACCGTAGGTCTTGCTTAAGAAAAATAATGGCTTTACATAACCAGTGGTGTCTTGTAGGATTGTGTGTTAGAGCTGCTACTGTTCGTAATCAGTGATATGGATTTGCCAGGACTTATATTGTACTTTAATATGTTTGCAGATGATGCTAAAATGAAGGGAACGTTTCAGCACTGCAAAAACTCCAGCTTTGGTCAGATACTTGGTTGGTGAGTTCAGGCGAACCAAAATACAGAGTAATGCAGTGTTGGCTCAGTAAAACAAAACCACATCATGACTGTAATCGTGTTAAAGCCAAACCACAAGAAACGTTGTTCGAGAGGGACTTTGAGGGTGACAAAGTACCTTAAGTATCACACGGCACCACACATTAGGGAAACTGTTAAGGTGGACTATTTATGGATCAGTATGAAAATAGCATTCAAAGACATGAGTAAGATGCATAGGGGAAAAAATATGGTATGTATGAAACCCATCTTGAGTATGCATCCTATCTTGGTCACCTTGCTTGAGGAAATACAGATCTGCTAGAGAAGGTCCAATGGAGGGCAACAAAGACTGTACCTGAAGTGGAGCCAAGCTACAGGAGGGACATACCAGCCATAGACGTTCCCCTATATTGAAAGGGAGAAGAGAGATGGGAGACATGATTACAACCGTCCCGATTTTACGTTGATTCGAAAGTGTGGATATGGACCCGCTAGAGGACGTGACAGTAAACAAAGCATGGGACGACCGAGAAAAGATGTGAGAAAATACTTTTATGACAACAATATGGTGAATGAATAGAACAACCTGGGTGGAGACAGAATACAGGCAAAGTGTTATAGATTTTGAAAATCCGTATGACAGTAAAGAAACTTGAAGAGGCAGGAACCACCGAGTTTAGTGTGCCTTCCCCATATTGTTCGAGTAGGTAACACACACACACACACACACACACACACACACACACACACACACAAGGATACATATAAGGTGATGGAGGATGTTTCATAGTGATTTATATGCCTCGTGCAACGCTACCTGACTGTGACCTGGTAAACAGTGCAACCGCTGGACAAAATAAGACGGGCTTATGAAGGAGTTCGACCCATGACGCGATGAAATTTCTTCCTTCATGCTTAAACCCTTGACAGGCCATTGAGATATTATTCATAAAATCACTAGATGAGGGATCCATAACAAGAGGGTTGAAGATAACAAAGATCATACCTATCTACAAGAAAAATGACAGAGAAAATGCCCTTAACTATCAGTCAGTATCTCTAGCAAGGTTCGTCTTTCCGTTGTCAGAAAATATTTACGAGAATAAATGAATGAATACACGTGGAGCAGAAGGTAGCACGATGTGAGGCTGCACAAGTGCAAGGAACAGAAATTACATATTACAAATCTGCTGAATTTGTATGACAAGGTCAGCCTCAGTGTGGGTGAAAAAAATGGTTGGGTGAATTGTGTCAAGATGACAATTATTCGTCTTACTTGTAACTGGAAGATAAAAAAGATAAGAATTTAACTGTCATGTGAAATAAGGCGTCTTCTGTGGATTAAAAGTTATAAAACTGGGAGGGAAAACAGGTTATGTATCCAGACTGGGCAGAAGAAACGAGTGCTGTGCCACTGGGTCAGGTTCTAAGGTCGCAGCTCTTCCTCATCCATATGCAGCGAGTCGAACCTAAACATGTTTCCCAATGATGTATAGCCAAGGAACGATATTTGGAATACCTCTGACTGCGACACCCTGAGAGACCTGGGCGGGATCCAACACTAATCAGATATGAAAAGTTTCTGAAATCCTGATGGAAATGGGAACATCGAAACTGAGACTGATTTCCAATGGGAAATGAATCTTTTTTTTTTAATGTTGAAGGCTCCAGTCACGGACTAAAGTCCACATCAAGGACGGGCCCTAATTGAAATATAGAGAGAATTGAGAAAGGGGGAAAAACAGACAGGGAAAGTA
>JAUUDW010627935.1:0-11405 GCA_032361385.1 Panulirus guttatus
TATTAAATTTCATGTCTCTCATGGTCTTGTCCCGTCGCAAATACGTTTCCTATTATTCTTTATCAACGAAATTCCTCTCTGTGATAGATACTATAAGAAATCACGCAGTGACGACTCATGTTGCATTCCTCAACTTCCCTCAAATCCCTCCTGTCCTTTCTTGAGTGATCTGCGTCTCGTTTCGACACAATTTTTCTATAAACTCATGCAGGCTGACACAGTGGGGAAGACGCAACCTGGTTAAGTTTAATGCTTCTGAAACCCAATATCTGCCCATCCCTCTTTCTAAAACTCCTCAAACTTTTCCTTCTCTTTTCATGGCCATTACTCAACGCCCCAAACATACTTGGTAACCCCGTAACTTTTCAGCTATCTTGGAAGCGCTGGGTAACAGAAATAGGTAAGTTTGCGTCTGAGAAAATGGGAGTCCAGTTCACATGCTGTAAATTGTTTTCATGCGTACAGATGATCCAATTATACAAAGAAGTAATCCCTCCTCGTATGAAACTGGGGAAGCTCTAGCTGTACATAGTAGTTATTAAACAGGGTCTATCCCAAAGCATTCCGTCTTACCATCTCTTCCAGTCTGACTTGGCAGCTTAACCCACTTTCCCTACACTAAGGGTTGGTTCACGTTCCTTCTTCTATAGATATTGCTTTGGTTTTTGCTCCCGGGGGCTGGCTGCTTGTGTACCCCCCACCATTAGCTGGTCCACGCAATGCTACCTTCCAAGGTAGTCTTAGCTGTTGATTATTTTCATATCTAGAAAAGCGTGGGGGGAAAAAATGCCTTTGGTAAGTGTTTTAGTGGTACTTGTTTAAGTTTGTCTGGGTCCCACAGTTTGTTTGCCCACAGGAGCTATTTCAGCACACATTTCCGCTCCAGCAGCAGTCTAGATTTCTGGGTTTGTCACCGAAAAACTCGGCCACAAATTGAATAACCACCGGAACCTTCGCATCGCAGACTTGTCCCCCACTCAACTCCTTATTGCTCAAGGGGAGCTAGATCCAGTTTCCCCTCCGCCACCTCCTCCTTGAGACTGGGAAAAATTAAAACAGGTAGTGGGTGACAGTCGAGGACAGTGGCTGATACCCATTTCCCGCCTATTTCCAAGAGAGACCTCGGGGACATACCACCTAATACTGCTTGTAATCTCTGGCGTTTAGGAAGCCAGACATAGCTGAACTGGTCATGCCGACTATTTTTAACTTAAGCCTGCTAGCCAGGCCTTTCAGTCATAAAGGTACGCTGTTGTTTGTTACCATTGCTTGGTCAAAGATGGCTGTTCTGCTGCGGGTGTGTTTTTAGAGTTCGAGACGTGGGCGGTTACAAATGATTGAAATTGTAGACTTTGTGGCCACCTGGTCCTCGTATCCTCCTGTTCGTTGACTGGCTGACTGAGGAGCGACAGTCATGGTTTCCACCCTTTCACTGACAGGGGGAACCAGCTTCCCCCCTTTGATTTTCAGGGAAGATGCTACTTGGTAATTTCCATTATCACATTTCCTACGCCGATGGATATATTGACTGGCAACGCCCTCTGCGGTAGAAAGCTCGGTGCTGACACACTTCGCACATCAGCCAATTCTGGTCGTCTGGCTTGCTCGGACATAAAAGCTGCAAATTTCTGGGCTTTTTCTACTGGAATGCTCACTGGGGCCCAAAGACATATACTCTGATTTCAGCGCCAGTCGAACCTACTTCATATATGACCGTGGCATCTACCTTAGGGACCAGGAATAGGTTTACTGACCAAGAACTGGCGATTGCCTTTCCTTAGTAACTTTGAGCTACGTTTAGTTAAGGGCAGAAGAGCTGTTGGTAGACGATTGTCTCTGGACTGTTATTCTACAGTTTTGGTGAGGCACTGAATGGCTTCCTTAATACCTTGTTTCACCTCACACGCTGAAGATTAGGATCTGTGTGGCTTTGCAAAACGTTAAAGCTTTACCCTTGATGTGGGAGTAGCCAGCTGAGTACATCATCATCCACCAATCTATTTCCAAGTCATTTACATAAGATTGGTGCTTCCAACAGGTTATATGCCAGAGGTCTGAGGTCTTTTTAACAACGGATGGCCAAGGTGTTCAACCAAGTCCTCGTCAAGCACATCTCCTCGACAGTAGCCGGTGCATTTTGGTAACATGCCCTTGAAGAAAATTTATTCCCCACAGTAGGTTCTAGTGTTGGCTGCCCCTTTTGAGGTGGGACCTAAGGTAAATGATCTCACTAGCTTCCCATAGGCTGCTTCTTAGGGTCACGTACCTATAGCTCTTAAAACGGCGGACACGGTACTTCGGAAATGCACAAAAAAATGAAAATGAATAAGTTCTTTTTTCCCCTATGAAATGATAATTTAGCATTAAAAAATAACAGAATGTAAAAGAAAGTTATTACCTTGATGTTGTCCTGGTGTTGTGTTCCGTAAACGGTTGTTAGGGTTGTGAATGATGCGTTTGTCAGATCTTGATAACAGGGAGAGACTTACGTAGAAATTAACTTTCTTTCTCTTGAACTTGTTTTCCTTTAGGGGCACAATGTTGTTAGTGGATAACATGAACATGCATGGAAATATTTCCACCTTTCACTCTGAATAAAAGTGCTAGTAGATCTAGTGACCAGTATATATTGGCTTGGATAACGGAGGTGTTTTCTTGGGGAAATATTCTTTCTTTAAAAGCCACCTGCAACCCAAAGTCCTCTATATTACCTCGGGATTACAGGGAAAAAAATAGCTGCAATTGTTAGGTAATTCACACTCAGGCACAAACAAGGTCACTCAGGACGCCTATCCTTCCTCCTTCTTAAGTAATCCCTCACTGGAATCACACTCCCAAGTTACTTACTTCTTGACGTTACTCAGTATAGGTATTCTTCTATGTTTCTCTCAGAATTTTCGATAATTCTGCAGGACCCTCTTCTGGAGATTGCAAGGAAATTAGATACAGTAAGCTGCCTGGCAACAACAGAAAAACTAAGTTGGCATAACAGCAGGTCAGGTCACATGACCTGATGTATGGTCTTCCTTGTGGTCTCTATCGTCCACTAACCAAGGAACAGGATCCCGATTCCTCTATCAAGGAATCAAGTCCTGAAACTGAAACTGAGGTCAATATTTCCTCTACAAGAAACTTCAGGCTTAAGATTTACTGTAGAGCTGGATAATAATGGTGAGATTCCTTTCTTGGATGTAATGGGTGAATGCCACAACAGAATCTCTCGTCACCGACGTTTACAGAAAGCCCACCAATGAAGGTAAATGTGTAAATGGAATAAGTGAAGACACTAGAATTACAAGAGGAGCGTCGTTCGTGCATAAGTGAGGAGCGCCATCAAGGTGTGCTTAACCTGGCAACTTCTACACCAAGAACTTAGACGTGTCAGGCAAATGTTAATCAACAATGGATATTTAAATTCTGAATTTGATACCATTGTGGACGACATGCTGGAGCAACATCTCTTGACAAACAAACACCCTCAACGTGACAGCAATTAAGTCTACTACCGGAACACATTTACGACATCATATCGAAAGGACGAGAAGGTTGTGCGAGACGTTGCGGCCAGAAACTGCAAAGCGAGTGTTGAAGACAAGGGTATCAGTCTGATAATGTACAACAACAATCCGAAAGTAAATTTGCTCGTAATGAACAACACTATGTTAGGTCGCTCTGGAGGTTTGAGTCGTACCGATGTGGTATATGAGTACGGATGCGATATTAGGGACTGACAGCCCCACCACATAAACTACATTGGACATACAATCTGCACCTTGAGCCGCCGCCCCTCGCTCCACTTACAAGAAGTTGGACTCAAACGAAATCATGAACAAAAGCATGGAACGAGACTAACGAGGGAGATTATAGTGATTAAAACCAAAATCATTACTAGTTGCAGTGATCAGAGGAGACTGCAGATATTAGAAGCCATTCACGTTAGAGAGAAAGCACCTGTCATCAACATCCAGACAAATATGACTACCGACATACTGCTCTTTCATGGCCCGCCAAGAGGACGTAGACCTAATACCGTTTTAGGACGGATGGGACACGTCATTGACCCGCCACAAGCTACCGAGTCCGCCATTTCTGGACAGCAGGAACGTGGTCCTGGGTTACGAAGGTCAGAAAGAATCAGACGAGCCCAGCCTGACCCCAGCTCCACATCCTGACAATGTCGGTCTCGCTTGGCCTTACTTAGTGTATTTAATGATGGACTTACACTCTGTCACACACTCCCACAACACTCCTGCTTCAGGAGTAGTGCTACTCCTTCCTTAGCTCTTGTCCTCTCACCAACCCCTGACTTTACTCCCAAGACGTTTCCAAACCATTCTTCCCCTTTACCCTTGAGCTTTGTTTCACTTAAGAGCCAGAACATCCAGGTTTCTTTCCTCAAACATATGTACTACCTATCTCTTCTCTCTTATCATCTTGGTTACATCCACATACATTTAGACACCCCAGTCTAAACCTTCGAGGAGGATCAGCACTCCTGCCTGGCTCCTGTTTCCTTGTAGAAACTGAAATAGAAGGGGAAGGTTTCAAGCCTACCACCCCAACCCCAATTAGTCACCCTCTTCAACATGCAGGGAATACGGAGGTAGAATTATTTTGCCCGTAGCTTATATAATTTTTTTCATACCTGATCTCCATTTCCTGTATTAGCGAGGTAGCACTAGGTACAGACAAAGAAAGGCCAAATCTGCTCACACAGTCTCTAACTGTCATGTCTACTGTACTGAAACCACATCTTCCTATCCACAACCAGGCCCCACAGACCTTTCACGGTTTACTCCAGACGTTTCACGTCCTGGTTCAGTACGACAGCACATTGACCCCAGTATACCACATCGTTCCATTTCATTGTCCCTTGCACACCTTTCACCCTGATGCATGTTTAGGTCCCGATCACTCAAAATATCTCTCACTCCATGCTTCCATCTCTAATTTGGTCTCCCCATTCTCCTTGTTCCCTCCACTTCTAACACATACATCCTCTTTGTCCAACCTTTCCTAACTCATTTTCACCATATGTCCAAACCATTCCAGCCATACTCTCTTCTGCTCTCTTAACCAGAGCCTTTTTATTACCACACCTCTCTCTTAGCCTTACATTACTTACACGATCAATCCCTTAAACATTTCATTTCCAACACATCTACACTCCTCTGTACAACCCTATCTATAGCCCATATCTTGCATCCATATAAGATTGTTACAACTACTATTCCTTCAAACATACCCTTTTTTGCTCTCCAAGATAATGCGCTTTCTTTCCAAACATTCTTCAGTACCCTAGAACCTTTCCTGCTCCTCCACCCTATGACTCGTTTCCATACCCAGTGTTCCAATCGCTTCCGTGTCCTCTCACAGATATCTAAAATACTTCTCTTCCTCCAATTTTTCTCCATTCATAGTCACACCCCAATTAAGCTGTCCCTTAACTCTGCTAAACCTAGTAACCTTGCTCTTATTGTAATTCACTCTCAACTTTCTCCTTTCACACATTCTTCCAAACTCTAGTCACCAGCTTCTGCAGATTCTCACTTGAATCAACCACCAGTGCTGTACCATCTGCAAGCAACAACTAACTCACTTTCAGGTTCTCTCATCCCCCACATATTCCAAATTTGGCCCTCTCTCCAAGACTCACATTTACCTCCTTCATCACCCCATCCACGAACAAACTGAACAACCTTTGTGGTATCACATACCCTTGCCGAAGATCATCTTTCACTTAAAACAGTTCACTCTCTTTTCTTACCTGTATACAAGCTGTAAACCCTTGATAAAAACTGCTTCTCCCACACCGAATATCAAGACCTTCCACAAAGCATGTCAACACTATCATGTGATTTCTCCAGACCCATAAATATCACATACTAATCCATCTGTTTTTCTATTTCCTACATACATTCTTCAAATCAAACACCTGATTCACACATCCTCTACCACTTCTGAAACCACACTGCTCTTCCCTAATCTGAAGCTCTATACATGTCTTCACCCTCTCAGACAACTTACCAGGAATACTCAACAAACTTATACCTCTGTAGTTTGAACACTTACCTTTATTCCCTATGCCTTTATACAGTGACCCTATACATGCATTCCGCCAATCCACAGGCACCTTACCATGATCCATTCATACACTGAATATCCCAACTAGCCAATCAACAAGTCAGCCTCTTTCTTATTACAATCGACTGCACATTTAAATCCAAAAGGCTATCTTTTACACACCTATCAATTAATATGTAATAGAGTAATGCCCGTTGGCAGTCACTCTTACTCACATAAATATACTAGTGCATGTCCCTTTTTAAACAAGGTATTCTTAAAAACCTTAATCACCAGTCCTTTTGCAGCACACCACAAGTCGTTCACCATTTCCATTCGTAGCATTGAATTCCACATACCCTCAAATATATCCTCAACTGACACATCACTCACCTTCGCATTCAAATCACTCATCACTAATATGCAGTCTCTTACCACAAAACTGCTGACAAACACACTCGTCTCCTTCAAAAAACTTGCCTTTCATGATCTCTTCTCATGACCAGGTGCATAAGCACTAATAATCACCCATCTTGTGCAAAACTTTCAGTTTCATCTACATCAATCTGGAATTTACTTCCTTACACTCTACCACACACTCCCACAACTGCTTCAGTAATGCTACTCCTTCCTTAGCTCTTGTCCTCTCACCAACCCCTAACTTTATTCCTAAGACATTTCCATACCATTCTTCCCCTTTACCCTTGAGCTTTGTTTCATTTAGAGTCAACACACCCAGGATCCTTTCCACAAACATACCACCTATCTCTCCTCTCTTCTCATCTTGTTTACATCCTTATATTTAGATACCCCAGCCTGAACCTTTGAGGAGGATGAGCACTCCCTACTTGGCTGCTGCTGTTGAAAATTGAAATGAAAGAAGGGGGATTCCAGTTGCCCACTCCTACTCCTTTGCAGTTGAATTTCTTGAGAAAGGTGACCATGCTCTTGATTGGTTACTTATGATTTTTAACATATGTATGGCTTCAGTTGAGGTGCCTCAAGATTTGAAGAATGATTGTATATTACCACTGTATAAAGGCAAGGAAAACAAAAGTGAATGTTTAAATTTGAGGTGCAAGTCAGTCAAGTATACCTGGAAAGTTGGTCGAAAGAGATGTGGCATGCTCAGTGTTTCACTGGGAGAGAACATTGTCATTTGAGTAGATGATGTGTGTTCAGTGTATGAGAAAACTACATCTGTTCCTCGTACTACCTCAATATGAAAACAAGTAAGAAAAGAATAATATTAAAGTTATTCACAACCTATTCTTTGCTTGAGAAGACTAACATGATCTCTCTTCTTAACCCAAGGTGCTATCCACATCCCTTTTCCTTTTACTAGGCACTCCATTAGGCCAACACAAAGGTAGTTACATTACTGTGTGTATTTTCTTTTCCTTTTGTAAGCCAATTAATAAGTGCATCCTTCTTTTGCATGATGGATTTTCCTAGACTCACTTGCCTTGTAAAGGTTAAAGCCAACATATTTTAAATATAATGTAACCAAATCCCACCCATCAACACAAGCTTTCTTTAATTTTGTCACACCAGAGCCAATATTTGGATTATAAATAAAACATTATAAAAAACTTAATATTTTATGAGAAATAAAACCTCAAATCTACAAAATGTACAATCATTTATATTTCCATTAAATTTTTACATATATATTCCTAATAATGATAGAATTAAAACATTACTATAAAAAAATGGTTCTGCATTACAAAGAAAATTCTATACTGACACTGCTGATTCATTAGACCCTAAACAGTTTGGAAATGAAGTCTTCCTTCACCATCCACTGCCTTCTCAACCTCTTAGACTTCATTTACTGCAACTTGGAGAAGCACAGGACTTCTGTGGCACTGATCTTCAATTTATTAGAAAGCAGTTGACCATAGACTATGGAGGTTTCTTGTCTTGAGAGAGCCAGAATTCCTGACCAGGCTTTAAGGAAGACACATCAACTTCACTACCCCTACCTTGCAGTGTACCACAGGGCACCAAAATGGGGCTGCTCTACTTCCTCGACCTTATCAATAAGAAAAGACATATTCATGCTGCTAATGATAAAACTCTACTTAAAGATGTTCAGAAGAAAATTGATAAAACCATTGCAGTATGTAAAAATAAGATATGAATCAAAGGTGAAAAAGCTGTTTAAGGGGTACAAAATCAGCTTGGGACAGAGTTAGACTACTGACTGGAATGAAGAATTCTGGTAATCATGGTGTACCTAATGCTAAGGATTTTTTAAATGATCTTAATGATTTTTATGTGAGATTTGATAAAACTGATTTTATTTTTCTAATGAATGTATCTAATGAATGTATAAGTATTTGTAACTTCCAACAATTAGGAATGCTCAACGTATTGTTATTTCAAAGGATGAGGTACTAAAAAGTTTGCAGTCCATTAAGATTGGTAAGGCTGCTGGCCTGAACAGAATTAATGGACATATTTTGAAGCTGTGGAAAGAACCTTTGACACCTATTTTACGCAAGATCTTTCAACAATCTTTGGATAATGTTCGTACATCAACACCATGGAAACATCTGAACTGATATTGACACCTAAGAAATCTCCACCTATTTATAAAAATGATTATCAACAGATAGCTCTAACTTCGAATATGATGAAATGCCAAGAGAAAATTCTGAAAAACATACTTTGCCAACAGGTCCAACATTTTACTGATCACTTTCAGTTTGCTTACATATAAAATCGATGTGTAGAGGATGCAACTCTTGTCCTTTACTGATTACATACTCAAGCATATGGACAAATCTAATACTAATGATATAAAACATTTTGTAAAGATACATTATTGTAAATTTTTCTAGTGCTTTTAACACATTCAGCCTCATATAATGATGCAAAAACTAAATAACATGAATGCAAATTCTAACTTAATTTTCTGGATTAATGCTTTCCTTACAGGAAGGCCATAATATGTTATATTTCTTAATGAAAAATCAGATATAATTACAAATACAGATGCACCACAGGGCTGTGTGCCGTCACCTATGTTGTTCACCCTCTATACTACTGATTGTTGCTGTCATACTGCCAACTGTTAGCTTTTCAAGTATGAAGATGATACTGCTCTCATAAGTCAATGTACCAATGATGATGATGATGTGTATCGAGTGGAAGTAGAAAATTTTAGGTTATGGTGTCATGATAATAAGCTTGAACTCAATGTTCAAAAAACAAAAGAAATGGTTGTAAATTATAGTACCTTACAAGTTGCTTAGGAACCTTTATATATTAGTGGCAAACTTGTAGAATCTGTTAATAAAAATATCTTGGTACAATCATTGATAATTACCTTTCTTTCAATAAAAATGTGGAGGCACGGTACTAAAAGGTAAATTCTAGAATGTGTTTTGTTAAGAAGCTTAGAAACCATAAAATTGACACTAAAATTATGGATTCATTTTATACAGCTGTTATACAGTCAGAAATCTCATTTTCAGTCACATGTTGGTATGGACACTGTAATTCAGATTCAAAACATATTAACAAAGGTTATCAAGAAATGTATTAAATTAGAAGTCCAGAAAACCAGTACAACACTGGAAATATACAAAAAATGTTTGATACAAAGATATAAAGTAATTCAGTGCCCAAAATTATTATTGAATAACAAGTACCAAATGCTACCCTCAGGAAGAAGATTGATACCTAGCCGTCCTACATTTCGTTGATCTTAAAGATCTTTTACACCTGTGAGTACAACAATAAATATAATTAATAATGGGCATATTAGTTTAACTGGTACTCCTAGTTGCTTAAGGTTCGGAAATTCAGTTAATGTGATTTGTATATTGTGTCTGTGTGAAACTTCTTAACTGTCTATGAAAAATGCACAAGACAAATTTCATGTAATTACATGGCCAATAAAGTATTTTGATTCGAAGGACACAAACCACTGCTGTCCACAGATGACTAAACCTTTTGCATCACCGTCAACAACTCTCCTAACTTCAATGCAATGCTATTTAGAGCAGACTACAGCCAATGACATCCCCATTAACCACACCAAGACAGATAATGCACATCAACCTAGGTCCAGATAAATCCTGTTGCAGACATCACTCTAAGCCCTGACATTTTCAAGGTAGTTGGTGACTTCAAACTCCTTGGTATCACTGTAGATGACAGATTAAATTAAATTGCAAGTTATGTCAGCACTGCCACCAAATCTTCCTCAAACTATCTGCACCATTTCTGCGAGTCAAAATCACTAGACATCCTGCAATTGAGCTCAGAAATTTCCATAAAATCTTCGTTCAACCCAAGCTCAACTATGCTTTGCCAGCCTGGTCCTCCACATTAATATCTATGCAGAGCGACCAGCTAGAAAGAGTGCAGCAAAGGAAGAGTATCATTCTGGGCCCTTCTTACATCACCTACCAAGAGGCAATTGTCATGCTGAACTTGCCCACCCTCTCCAACCAACACTGGCATGTCACACAGCAGTATGGCAATTAACTGATGACACACCCCCAAGAGAGACCTTTCCTTCGATAAAATCATATTCATTAATGTAGTACCAGGGAGAACAAAGCCCTGTCACAGGGGAAAGGATTATGTACCATGATAATGGAACCACAAGAAATAAAGTAGCCCTGGCTAACCTATAGCAATTCTAGCACATATCAGTTAAGAAGTAACACCTAGTAAAGGGTATAGTCCTCCCCATACCACTCTACTCCCTAAGATCCATACAGCTCATCTCTAAATCATGACCTTCAGCTATCAAAGTAGCCCATATACTGGAAATATTCATCAACAATAACTAAAGCCAATTGGTATAAGCTTAAAAAAAAAAAAAAAAGCAGATATACGAAGATAATAGCGGACAAAATATGGGAACACTTGGAGAAATATGATTTCATAAGGGATTCACAACATGGGTTTGCGAAAAGAAAGCCATGTCTCAGTAACCTTCTCTCCTCTTTTAACAAAGTATATGAAACTGTTCATCAGGGTAAGAGTTATGATATTGCATACCTAGACTTAAGCAAGGCTTCTGACAGAGTACCTCATGAGCTCCTGCTCAGAAAGATAGCGGCACACAGCATCAGGGGTTGTGAATTCAAATGGATTAGGGCGTGGCTCACTGACAGAAAACAGAGGGTATGCATCAAAAGTTACATCGGACTGGGGCAATGTAGCCAGTGGTTTTCATCAAGGGTCAGTCTTAGGACCACTCTTGTTCGGTATATATATTAATGATTTGGATATGGGAATAACCAGTAAATTTGCCGATGATACAAAAGTAGGGGCCGTAATAAACTCAGATGAAGATTCAGTGAAATTGCAGAGGAACT